>PXIH01S0017238.1:4320-17958 GCA_003024985.2 Euperipatoides rowelli
TTTCTCTCACGCTTGAAGAAGCGTTTGGCTCATAAACATACAACCAATTACTTTAATCAATTTAATTATTTTTAAACATATTTCTACCAGTCATTTTTGACGGGCTTTTATGGGTTTCGTTTTTTAACTAACAGGGGAGGTGAGCAGCCAATGGTGGTGGGGGAGGAGCATTTATTTTTCCCCGTCATTTTTGACGGGCTTTTAAACTAGTTATATACTAGTTTAAAAGCCCGTCAAAAATAACGGATACAGCGACATCTATACACAGAAAATAGAACGAAAACATCTTCGGGCGTCATCGGTTCACCAAAGATGGCCGAGCAGCATGACAGACATCGTGACCAAACTTGCCTTTTATTATATTAGATTTATTATATGTATTAAATGTGCCTTATTGTTCTTGTACAATATCAATTCTTAGACAACAAAGTTTTTTTGTTTTTTTTTTGAGAATTTTGTTAATATTTTTTAATTTCAAAATTATTTAATTTTAGCATCTTTTAACTATAATAAAAGGCAAGTTTGGTCACTTTGGTCATGATGTCTGTTTTCGCTCTATTTTCCATCCATAGATGTCGCTGTATGATGGGCTTTTAATGTCACTGTTATATCAAGCTAACAAGGAAGAAATTAATGTCCACCATTTTTGATGGGCTTTTAAACTAGTTATGTAATAAAAGGCGAGTTTGGTCATGATGTCTGTTTTCGCTCTATTTTCCATCCATAGATGTCGCTGTATGATGGGCTTTTAATGTCACTGTTATATCAAGCTAACAAGGAAGAAATTAATGTCCACCATTTTTGATGGGCTTTTAAACTAGTTATGTAATAAAAGGCGAGTTTGGTCATGATGTCTGTTTTCGCTCTATTTTCTGTTCATAGATGTCACTGTATCCGTCATTTTTGACAGGCTTTTAATGTCGTCGTTATAGCAAGCTAAGAAGCAAGAAATTAATGTCCGTCATTTTTGACAGACTTTTAAACTAGTAAAGTATATTTAAAACATACTGTAAAAATAAAATGTTTGTTTTTTTTTATAAAAAAATTAATATACACTAAACTTGCCTCCAGTTGAGAAATAAAATGAAAAATTACAATTTTAATAGTCAAATATCAATCCTTTATCATAGAGAGTAGAGTAGCACTTGCACTCATTCCTCTGTGCAAGTGAATTCTACATTAAGCCTTTTTGTACATGCACATCAGTAGTAACTCAACAGGTAATTTGTCAGAAGCAAAGGATAATTATTACAGTATATGGATCAAGTCTTGCTGAAATCATAATCTCAACTATCAAAAAGTTTAAACAATCAATGAGATTTATTACTATTACCGTAGTAAAATTATTATAAAAGCCCGTCAAAACTGACGGACATTAATTTCTTCCTTCTTAGCTTTATATAATAGCGACATTAAATAGCGACAGAAAATAGAGTGAAAACAGAGCAATGTGACAGACCTCATTACCAAACTTGCTTTTATTATAGATTAGATAATTAGATACTAGTTTAAAAGCCGGTCAAAAATGACAGACATTAATTTCTTCCTTCTTAGCTTGCTATAACAGCGGCATCTATGGACAGAAAATAGAGCAGCATGACAGTCATCATGTCCAAACTTGCTTTTTAATAGTTCTATTATATTAGATTTCTGTAAGGATGATAATTTGGCATCAGAAGTATAGTATCACTATTGGTGTAGGCTATAGATAAGATGGAAAACTCCAGCATAGACCTCTGTTCACATTTTTTTATTAATTCAGGCTATTGATTTATTAAAGACACAAGGATAGTGATAAAAAAAAAGTTTATTAGCAGAGCTACACTATATGAAATATTTTATCAAAGAGGATTTAAACTAGATGAGTTTTTGTGTCGATATCAATAATCAAGAAACCTTCAATATATATCCATAAAATGTTTTTTTTCCCTCAGCAAACATTATTATGTTCCAATCTACTGATCACTCATCAGACAAATATGTATCTTGGGCGTTTTCAGTGATGTATGATGTGCTTCAGAATGAAGACTCACAGTTCAGTTGTACAAACAAGCACAATGATCATCAGCTCCAGTCATTCTTTTTACGAATGTTTTATTCAGACTTGTTTTACTGTACATTCAAAATCAGTTTAGATTAATTCCATATTTTAAAACAAAATATGTATAATTTTTATGCTTAGATTGCTTTATTACCGTAATATAATTAGTGTTGAAGGCCTGAAAAGGATTTGATAAAAAATAATATATCTAGATCATTCGATTTTATTAGAATATTTTATTTATATGGTAGCCTACTGTAATTTGTGTTGCATTGATGTTATTTGTGATTTTTGTTAAGTCTCAGCATGGGAAATTAATAAGCATCTTATGCTTATATTTTATTTTGAAAAAAATATTTAAGTTATGGCTCTCAGCCTCTTTGTATCAAGTCTACACACAGGCCAATGTTGCCACCTGTATAAACCTCTCAGGGCCAGACTTCTCATGTGATTAAAGCAACCCAATTTTACTGTTATTCTTTCTTATAGTCGTAAACAGTATAAAAAACAATAGAAATTATCAGTTTTAGAAATGTATACACTTTGCCAATAAGGACATTTAAGGTTTTATTGTTAATAGATGTCACTTACCATTGTTACCATTTTCTGTTCAATTTAATAATTATTTTTAAACATAAAACTCCAGACATTACCAACCAATATCACTATTATCTACTTACTGTATTTGCATAGAAATACTAGAGTACATACAAGTATGTTTATGACAACTAGAATGTCAAAAATAGCTCTCCAATCCTTGTGGTAAGATTTACAGGCAAAGCTACTCTTAAATTAATATACTCCCCCCCCCCCACCCCTAGTAAACAGCAATTAATTTTAACATAGTTTAAACTTATTACATAAATTAAAAAATAATTTGTATACTATATAGTTCTTTTGATTGAAAATATGATATACTTTTTCACTAAATATCATCAAAATTATTACAGTATGTAAGAAACCTTTTTTATTTGCGTACCAGTGTTCCTAACTTCCTACCATAAATGGGTTTGCCAGGAACATATCCTGTGTTAAGTAGGGGTTACCTATTCAAGGTCTATTGTAACCATGATTAATGATGATTTAGTATGTGTTTTTCTTTTCAGAAAATCAAGTTATCAATACCTGTTTAATTTATGGGGGAGGGGGGGGGGGATTTATTTCTATCATTAGTAATTAATGTTATATCCTGTTAAAAAATATTTATCTTTTTCAGGCCTTAAAACTAGAAATTTGATACTGGGTGCAAATATTTGCTCCCACTCATAAGTGACTATGAGCAAGTTGAGTCTTAGTGGGAGCAATTGCTCCCACCTAAATTCGAACCATGGATCTAGGGATCTGTAATGAATGTGCTTTGTCTTTTTGCTATCACATTGCTTTATTGTGGCTGAAAAAAAAAAGTGTTGAGAGTTTTTAAATTCATAAATGCCTGTAATTGTTGATTACACAGTAGTTCTATTTATGCTCCTGTTAATAAGAATACCTTTCAAAATAAATTTATTTTATTCTCTTTGTTAAATGGAGAGATTGAAATACAGTATTTGTATTTTTTTTTAATTTTCTTACTAATGTATAAAAACATTTTTATCTTTAAGTTTGTTCAAATCTAAATTATTCTTAATATACTGGATCTTTATTTTATTTACAAATAAATTGACAAGATGCTGTGGTTTTAAGTTGTTTAGAGAAATCTAGTTAAAATGTTAAATCACTTTTTTTAAACAAATATAATATAAATCAATTACCCAAAGATAATGTTAATCACAATTAAGATTATTTTACATTGGGCTTAATGTTTGCCAACAATATTCTAATTGACTATGTAATGATTATCAATGTTATAATGCTTAAACTTTTCAATTAAATAAAATCTTTGTTGTCTAAACAGGTGAACAGCCACCTAATATAATAGCATTGTTTAAGTATTTTTGGTCATTTCACTAAATGTGTTTGTTTTATTAGATGGTGCTGTATTTTTACTGGCCCAAGGGACATATTTTAAATAGAAAAAGTTTTTTTCTTAAAATAATAATCATGTTTCTTTGTGCATCGATACCTAAAATATTTTTCTATTATATTTATATATAAATTATGTAGCCTACAGTACATTAAATTATAAAATATATTCACAATATATGAAAAATAACACGTTTGGGATTCATCTCAAAGAAATATATCAGTTCCCACTAGTTTCAAGTTTTTGACATCTACTGTAACTGTATATTGTTTCTTTTTATTAATTGTATATACAATACTACTACTATTCATATGGAAAACTTAATAATTTTTCATTCAAAAATACAGGCCTACATTTTTTTTTAAATAAATTAGCCAAAAAATTAGATTTTTCAATGCCTCAGACCCACTACTCGTTTAAATTCTCAAAGTTTGACTTGTCTAATTTAAACTAACAAGTATAGAATATGCAAATATTATAATGAAAATAGAAATATTAAGATTACTCAAAAAAAATTATTTTTCATATATTTCAATTTTATTTCAATTTATCAATTTCTATATGAAGTAATTAGGGTACATCAAAATTTTATAGCAATATACTTCACAGACATTTTTTCATAAAAAAAATGATATTTCATTAAATTGCAATATGTTTATTTTGCACAGAATTGATAAATATTCATTCTACAAATGACTAATTTCATTGGTGTTTTCCTCAACACATTAATGTTTAGAATAATCAACGGAAACAGACAGACGAACAATATGCGTGGTTGTAAAAACTGTTTTCACAAAATACATTGTCGTACAATAATTAAGCACAAAAAGCATATGAATAAGAAATCCTGGGACATCAAATATTAAAATGTACATGCAATTATAAAAATGCAAATAAATTTACCTTCCATGAACTTTTATAAATTAAACAATTAGTAATCAATAGACAATGGGCCTATAGTATATTCAATTAAACTATCTTGATCATTAAAATGCTTAAATTGTAAAATAGCTTCTCATGATAATTTTATTAATCTCAATAACCCTATAATACTGTAAATAAAAAGTCTTTCTAATCGCATTTTTTAGAAATAAATAAAGTCTTGTTTCAAAATATGTAGGCTGTTAAAAAAATATTGCCAACAGCTCCATCAATGTGCAGGACCATATTTAAATACGACAATATAAGTCTGTAGAAAAATTCCAAATTATGATCGTGCACTGCGTTCAGTTTCCATCAGACATTCTCTAACAAGAATCCTAGCGTGAACAATCCCTCGTTTTAATCTCTCTGCAGAGCTTTTACTACCAGCATATGTAGGACGGATGTCTTTTCCTAGATCTTCAATAACTGCAAGAAGTTGTGCATATTTGCTTTGTGGTTGTTGAGGCCTACTGAATTGGATAATAGCACTTGGCTGTCCAATTTGAACAATACCAACACCTTCTTCAGTTCGAGGTGTTGGAGGATTGCTAAATCCTGCTGGCGAATCAACTGCCTGACCACCTTCTTCACCATTTTGTTCCATGATTAGACATCTGCAAAGATATACAAAATAAAACAAATATTGATATTCTTAATATTAAACAATGCAATCAGAATAAAATTATACAAACAACTTACCACCATAAGTTATGGGATTTTTTTAAAGCAGCTTGTCCAATATAAAACAATTTTAATATTTCCTGGGGTTTTACTTCAGACATTTTCTACAGTATATTATTAAATAATTAAAATTTATCCTAGGACTAGTAGCCTTAAAACTGAGAGAAAAAATCCATTGTTTAATGCAGTGCTATTTAATCAAATACAAGTATTCCCACTATACCAAGTATTTTAAATGAAAACCTGAGAAAGAAATTACCTTTGTAGAATTTTATAATATACTGTACAGTGTTTCCCAAAGTATGGTCTGTGGACCGGCACCGATCCACGGAAAGTGCCAGTTCATCACTCCATGACAACTTAAGCTTGCACAAATAAATTTTCAGAATAAAAATTGGGGCCACTACAGGAGCCTTTTGGTGACCGATACCTTAGTGCAATGGCAGTAGGCAATCACAGGGCCTGGAAGAGAAGAGTTTGGTGCAATGTCAGACAATCATGCCTATACAACCGGAGATTTGGGATTGATACATCGGCACTTTCATGTATTTAGATAGACATGTCTATATTACTCTTTACTAGGCTATAGCTTCTGCGAGGAGTGCTTGTGTTTACCGTGTTTCCTTTCGATCTTGGTCTAACTTCTCATAGTGACTTCATCAATCAAATTCATGTGCTTCCACCATTTGAAATCTCTTTCCTATACTATTGAGCACAATTTGACTCTTCCCATGTTCTTCAAGTGGAATCATTTTATATTATTTCCTCCTTGGCCTATTATTATATTTTGGTTTCTTGTTTAATTATCTGTGTTGGGTAAAATTCAAGATTTTCCCCAGAGGTATTCTTGGAGCTTGTACTCCTTTCTTAATGAACTCTTCTACTAGACTGTATTCTTTAGATTTGGTGCAATTTGCAATCATCGTTCTATTACTTGTATTGTGATTGCTATTTCCACCATTCTCTTCAATGTTACTGTAGTACAGTATATTTGTGTACCACACCTTTTTACGTTGGCCTTGGGTTGACTTTTTAGTACGTTACTAACTTTACATTGTCTTTTATACAAAAAATTTTATCAGATCTAACCTTTAAATGAAATTGGTGATATTTTTATCACTGCCGGCCCCGCGAGGGTAACCAACTCCCAGTATAATGGACTATACAGTATACCAACTAGGATATGGACAACACACTATGATTCGCACCTAGCCGCACAGAGCCTGTACAGAACAACACATGACAAATTAACACAACATAAAACTGGACAAATTAAACATTGATACAATTGATTTCTTGATTTTTCTTCTATCTTCCAAGCTCTCTGTTAGTCCTCATCATTTACAGTATGTTGTCAATGGCTATCCTCCATTCTCGAGTTTTATTCCTTTCTTGTGAGATGATTTTTCCTACTTTGACTTTGTTCAACAATTGAAATTTTATTTTAACTTAAATTTTATTTCTGTGGCTTTACACCGACTCATTTCCGTTTACTCTTTGATTTTTCCCTTTCAGGATGGGTATCTTCATTTCTTTGCTTGTGGTCATGATTTCTCAATTTACTTACCCATTTAAAACTACTCTAGTTCCCCCCCCCCCACCCTCGAGTTTGTCCTTAGATCTTTACAATCTTGTGGTTTGCAAACTTTTGGTGTGATTGGGAGTTTTCAAATCTCTATTTGGACTGTCTATCCAAGCATGGCCGTGTCTGTTAATCTTCCTGTATGGTACTCTGCACCTTAATGCTGCCCTCTTAAGGCTCATCTTTACCCATCAGATGTTGTGACTTAGTGCAGCTCCTGTTCTAATTAATGTTAATTCAGCGAATCCTTAGGATTAAAAAAAAAAAAACATTAAAAATTTACTCCTGTTCGTATTACGCCGCTATTTCTTAAGAGTATTATCTTCATTTCTTCTTCCTCCTCCCACCCTTTCCCCCCCTTTTTTTTTGACAATCCAATGCTTCCCCAATTTCTAATTATTACAAAGTTCAACTGTTATAGCACCAATCAGGAATGGAAAAAGTGGCCAATAAAGCTCTTCTCACATTTTTTAATAATGGAATAGAAATTCATAGACAACATAATGATTAAAACAAATTAAATAAAAAAATTAAAAATTGTATGGCACTACTCTCTGAATTCTACAAATAACAAGAAAAACTTCTATGAATAATTACATCAGTATGATGATGTGTTGAAGTAAAGAAAATTTTCTGATAGTAGAAAGTCCAGGTTACAGCGTTGGGAGCTCCCTGATGAATCTAGGTATATTAAAGTTAAAAAGATTAGCCTACAGTTTTAATTGGCTCATTGTACATGAAAATTTATGGGAACTTTATTAGAATTATGGCTTTATTGACAAACCAAATTATTCTTGCAAGACATGCATTTCTTGGTTTTATCTTTTTTATGTTGTGATTCGTCCAAGATTATTAAAGTTCTTTAGGAAGCTTTTCTTATTCTTCTGGCCCTATTTGCCTTAAGGATCTTCACAACCAGGTGGAAACAAGCGACTTTCTCTTTTTCATCCATTATCATAAGCATTTTGAAGTATTGAAATAAAAATAAATTTTTTGGGGGGACCAAGGATAAATTTTTGAACTGGTCAGCAGCAAGATCAGTCAGGAGTCTGGGTTATATTTTCTGTTCTCAGAAATTCAAAATTTTTACATAATTCCAAAGTTCCTTAGTTCATGATTAGTTAAAGGTCAAATGTAATGGATTTTTTTTTATTTTCAAAGATTTTTACTAAAAAAAAAATATCCACTAGAAAAATAAAAAAAATAGTTATTTACAATTCAATTTTTAAAATAATTGACTTTAGCTCCTCCCCCTTAAAACAACATTGTCCACTATATACACCAGGTGAGATATTTTGTGATGTCATAGACTAGAAATGAATAGAGCTTGCCATGCTTAACTATAGAATATTTGCTATCTTTGTCAGCTTAAAGCTGGAAATCATATGGACTAAGTATTTAAATACAAATAAAAAATCCTAATCAAATTCATCCTTTGTGCTATTATGATCCAATTTGTTTTTTTTTAAAAATCAAAATGACCTTTAATACAGATTGAAAACACTTCTATTTACATGTTAAATCATTACAAAGAAAACAGCTGTAGAGACTGTTTCGTCAACAAATTAATCTCAGACCCAAAAAAATGTGAAAGTTTCAATTTGTTATCTCAGACTGAGGATAACAATAGTCTTCATTTTATCTTTAAATAACTTTTTTTTTATGCATTTTAAATTATTTTTTCCAGTGGAATTTTTTTTTTGTAATTATCTTTGAAAATCCATAATTAAAAAAAATTAAAAAATCCGTTACACTTGACCTTTAAATTTAGTCACAAGATTAATATTTGAAGTCACAGCACCAATTATTAATTTTACGGACAAAATAAATTAGAGTAGACATACAGGTTTGTTATGGAATAAGTTAAAATCCAGTCAAAACAAACAGAAGTAAATTTCTAAAGTTCTATCAAAAAGAAGTCAAGTACAATAATATTGTCAGTCCAGACAAACATGCAGCACTTACGTGAAAGTCCTTATATTGTTTAGAGTAATTATCCTCACAATGAGGATCCAAGATTTGAACAAAAGATCAGAACTTGTTATTGTGAAATTTGGAATAAACTACAGAAAATAAAAATAAATCAGTATATAGCCTTTTTAAATAATTCAGAGTAGGCAATAACTGTCACAACACAAATGAAAATATGAATATTCAAGAGAGTAGACCATATAAAACTTAACCATATAAACATTTAAATTTTAAAACTTTTAAAATGCTTAGAATGTAAATAAACAATGCAAAATGTTTATATTACATTTTTTTTAATATCTACTACTGTCACCGTCGTGAATTTAAACATGTGAATATGAAAAAAAAAAAAACCCTCACAAAATTTTATATCCACAAATATTTTGATGCATGGTAGGCCTATACAATTTGCTAGTTCTTTGCCACATTTTTTTTTTTTTAAATATGTCTAGATTTGACTTTTTTTACTGATTATGCCAAGTTGTAATTATGAGCTTAATATGGGGAATGGCATATTAAATGATCGAATGCAGTGTGACCGTAACTTTGTCTGGTTAGAGTGCAAAATCATCGTTTGTAGATCTGAATTTTCCTGGAGATGAACTCCAATTTCCAAGATTAAATACTGTATGGTTCATAAATACTGTATATAAGTATGATTTGACTTTAGTATTCAAATAGAATATTAGATAATATTGCGAAACATATTTCTAAAGCATTTTTAGCACTAAGAGGTTTTTAAACACTGGCTTTGATGTAAAGGACGGAGCTCCGACTGGAATCTTGCTATCGATATGTCGGTGATCGATTAGCTGGAAGAAAATCTTAGAAATTCTAGGTTGGTTGCTTGGATTCTACTTTGGCTATTGAATTGTATTTGAGAATACTGATTTGGTTTGTATTTGGATGGGTCAACGGTAGCCTAGGAATGGGCTATCAGTTTCAGGTTAACGATTGCATTGGCTGGATCAAATGTCATTATTAACAGTAGGTGGGTGAGCAAGGTGTCTTGATGGTCGAAGGTTGCATGATGAGTACTGATGATGATCCCCTTTTACACCTAGAGAAGGATTGAAGATCCTGAGCTGATAAGCATTGGGTGTTTATTGATCCAATCCATCTAGGAATGATACAATCAGAATCAAGAGACTTGCTTTCACTCCAGTCAGTATATATTTATTTAAATTTATATCAGTGTCAGTTCAATCCCAATAAACTTGTTTGTTTGGTTGTCATGACTTTGTGCTAGGCAGGCTGACATTTCCAATGAAGATTGGAATGTTTTTGATTTGTTAAGAGAGTTTAGTTTTAAAAATGTTATTTTAAAATAGTTTAGACAGATTTCACAGCTTTGTATAAAGTTTGGAAGGATTAATTTGATGAACTTCAGTAATAGTGTTCTGCTGCTCCATAAGTCCTTAAATGAACACATTGAAGACACAGTGTCAATAAAATAGTCTTGATTGCCACATTATAAATAAATGCCACTGAATCTCTTTAGTGTTCTAAAGAACAATGTATTTTATAATTGTGTCCAAATTCTACAAAGTGCTAATTACAACAGTAAATATATTTAAACATATAAAATCTATATTAGACCTGCATGTGTTGAAAACCTATAGTATGAATAGATATACTGTAGTAAGAAAACAATATTCAGGTGTTTGATATGGACGTAGAAGAAGTGGAGTCTCTATGGTTAACAATCAACATACAGTAAGTGATAAAAAATATATTTTGGGAGCGATATACAGACCAAATAATTCTAATGATGTTGATCTAAGTATTATATCTATTTTAGAGATAAGAGTTTAGTTGTATTCAGAATGTATAAATATTCAGATTATTTATTGATATGGGATTTTAACTCCCACTTATTGATTGGGAACAGAAGATGTGCAAATATCCACAACATTATTTTGGTCAGAAGTTTTATGATTTTTGTTTATATAATGATTTGTATCAATTAATAGACCAAAATACTAGATTTAGGAGAGGTAATGAGGCCAGATTGGACCTGATTGTCACTCTTGATACTAGTTTAATATAAAATATCATCATAACTGATCCTATAGGTAAAAGCGGCCATAGTAAGATTATTTTTGAAGTGAGAGGTAATAATATTCAATATAATAAGTCTCCTGCAATAATTTATAATTTTAAAGGGGCAGATTATATAATGATTTTCTTGACTTGATAGATCTTTCTGATCTTTTTCATGAAACAAATAAAATTGAAGTTGGGTTGGTCTATTAATTGATACAAATCATTATATAAACAAAAATCATAAAACTTTTGACCAAAAGAATGTTGTGGATATTTGCACATCTTCTGTTCCCAATCAATAAGTGGGAGGTTAAATATTCTTTTATATGGATTATTTATTTATTTATTTCAAAATACATGATGTCATATTTGACTTTTACATGGAGGATCAAATACAAATATATTAAAATTCAACAATTGAAATGTNNNANAAAAANAANAGAAAATTACATCATATTACAAACAAAAATTATATGAAATCAACAAAAAATTATCCAAATCGAGCTTAAATTTATGAAATGATTTATTAGTAACAATATTAGTGGGTAAGNCATTCCAAATATTTATATTTCTAAAAAAAATTGTTTTTTCTTCTTTTTTGTTTTTCTATTTTCAATAAATATCTTATAAGAATGGCCTAGTTGACCCAATCTAACATTAACAACAAACAATTCATCCATGTTCTCCTTAATAACTAATTCCTAAAATAAAAAAATAAGATCACCTCTGATCAGTCTAACATGAGGTAACATTATATCTTTCAATAATGACAATCTATTACTATAATTTTTATTTTCAAAACCATAAATTAATTTAGTAAAACNTCTAAATTGTTTTGCAATTGCATCCGAATTTTTTTTTTATATAAAATATAAGTTGCAGTAGAACACTAAGTGTAAATGGGTAATAAAAAAGTATAATAAAAGTATAGATAGGTTTTATTCTGGCTTTTTTAACTCTAATAGAGTAAATCTATTTTTGATTTTTTTTTCAGACAATGTTAATATCCCAGTGTTTGCAAATGGAAACATACAATACCTTAGTGATGTCTATCGCTGCTTAAAAGAAACCGGTGTGGATGGTGAACATTATGACTGCAGGTTTGATAAAGGGTTTTAATGAGTGCATTGACCTTGTAATAAAAATTTTTTGTGGATATTTTAAACAATGAGATTAAAAAAAAAAGAAGGAAAATCAGAGATGGATGAACAAATTCTTAATATTAAAATGCAAAGAAAAAATAAACTTTTAAAGGCATATCAACAGAACAAAACTTCAGACTCATACAACAAATACAAAAAAAAATAGGAATCTAACAAAGAAACTGATGTCAGAATAGATACTTATATGAAATAAAGCTGCTAGAGAGTAATAAAGATCTAAATTGTAATATATTCAAACTCCTAAAAAAATCTAAAAACAATAATCATGTTAAAGCATTGAAAATAAATGACACATTAATCATAAATAATATTGACATTGGGAATAGATTTGCTTTACAATTTACTAGATTTAATTCTAACAATTACAATAAAGTAGATACAGTATAAGCAAAAATCCTTCAAACAATATACAGTATGGTTCACCGATGCCTTTGAAGTTAGTAATATTATACGAAGCCTAAAAAATACGCTTTCTTATGGGAGTGACAAAATTCCAATTTTTTTTCATAAAGAATTGTTGTAACATGACCAAATNGCATCTCCAATAGAAATGCAATCTGGCCATCTTACATGCTTTATCTCAGCAACAGTGCCATTACAAATATCTCTGATAATGATATGCTTATGTATTACTAATTATTATGATAATATGGCTGACAGGACATGTTGTCCAACATAAGAAACAATATGATCAGCTGACAGATATTGGTTGTGTTACAGTATACTGTATATATGTATATACAGTATACATCCTAATTATATTATGTACTATGTAATAATATCAATAATGTGTGCTAAGACCCCCTAGTGCTACCCCAACTAACTAATAATAATAATGAACTATCATAATAAAATGTGTGGTCTGTAATAGTGGCAGTAATATTATCATAACTTACCTCAAATGAGAAACACGTTTTTGTGACTTCTTGCTTCCAGTCTTTTTAGGCCTTGCTGGCCTAAAGCCTGACTTCCATAACTCACTAACACAAGCTTAGCCTGCACGGACCGTATTGTAAGTTAATGGGACTACTTTACAAAAGAACTCTTAGCTTTACTTGCAATAGGCTAATAAGAAATGCAATAAGCCAATAATGATGAGCTCTTTGTAATTTGCCTGCAACCTGAATCCTTCTGGAATGCAGGCAAATACTATAAATAGCAGAGCTCACTTTTGTTCAGGATGTTCCCTGAACAAAAGTAATGATCAGGGAGGATGTTCCAGCCAGGGCATCATCCCTGATCATTACTTTGTTATCTCCAGTACAATACA
>PXIH01S0017263.1:0-12026 GCA_003024985.2 Euperipatoides rowelli
TGAAAGATTACCCAGCAATTCATAATGCAGTATTCACTGCTGGATGAAAGATTACCCAGCATTTCATAATTTTAATTTCTAGAAATCTTTGTATTTTAATTTCCATTCAGCTCCTTCCAATTTTCCTATTTCATTCTTGCATCTGATGATTGGAGTTTTTGGAATCGAGTTGAGTATATGTGTGTGGTAATCCATCTCCACTCTGAATTCTTCATTTTCAATCGTATCACAAACTTTTTGTGTGTGCGTGTGTGTGATACAATCCATTCTGTGATTGTTTTCTTTCCATGTTACTTCCATCATATGTTTCCGCACACTTCATTGAGTGATTTATGGTTTTGTCATTTTTGTATTAAAGATTCCATTTTAAGCATTGTATGCCATTATGCCTACTGGCAATACATGTATACTGATTAAAATCTTCCTTTTGAGACCTAAGGGCAGTTTTTATTTCAAAATATTATTTAATTTTCAAAAATTCCCTTTAGTCCATTTTCATTCTTCTGTTGATTTACACATATTTTCACTTCTAGATGTCAATTGACCCAAGTAAATCTGATTGTTGACCGTTTCAACTAAGGGACCATCGTTAGAATGAATATATTGGCAACTTTTTATTATGTCATGTTTTATTTTGTTAACAAATTGGCCATACTATTATTTTATTGTCTTAAAATAAAAAAAATATTGGTTTGGGTGGCCATAATTATGTGAGTGATGTAGGTGAAAATTCAAATTTACAGATAATTAATTTAGAGGTGAGAGATTTTCCAATCTGCTTTTATTCATGCTTGACTATTCATTTCCTTAAAACTTAATTTTTAATATCTTAATTGATTTAACAAGATTATATGTTTCTTACAGTTGTTTGGCTTAATAATAATGTAAATGTTAACTATTTGTATAATCTACATCAAAGGTGGCTGACTTGTTTTTAAGGGGATCGACTTTTTTAAATTAAAAATGGTCTCGAGTTACGGACAAAAAAAATCTTGTCAAGTTAACAATTTTCTGCAGTTGCAAATAAAAAATTATATAAAGAGTAAAATAACTTTTATTAATTTCAAATTTTCATAAAATGTATTAACAAGTAAACATACAAGCTTTATTTATGCAGTACATTCATGAATACTAAATATGCATATTCTTGTTTTTGCTTATTTAATAATTACGGTAATAGCAAAAAAGCCCGTTACACGGTCATCAAACATTTTTTTAAGCCCTTTTTATCTAAGAGAAAACACCACTTAAAGTTTCTAAAAATAGTTCCCACCCCATTTTAATTTTTTTTTATCGCAGTGATCTAAAGCCGTGTATCCACCAAAGCAACTTGTGTCGTCGACTTGGTCGCCGACAAATGTTGATGAAAAAGTTTCAGAAAATTCGAAAAGTCGCCGACTTTTCGAGTCGGGAAATGAAGTCGCCGACAAAAGTTTCAGTTTCGCTCATGAAGCGGTACATCAATAGAAATCATGTCGTCGACAATGTTTCAAATTTTGTTTCAAACACGTCTCCACAGGAAATGACGGCTGCCATAATCATCTCATCTTCCTCATTCCACATATTGAAGTCGGAGGTCGACTAAATATGTTTCGCTATTTTTAAAGTTTAGAAACATTGTTATTTGGTGGAGACAGTGGAAAGATTCTCGACTTTTATCGACAATGTTTACAAAACCTTCAACAAAAGTTGACAACTTTGTTGACAACAAATGTTGCTTTGGTGGATATACGGCTTTAGAAAGAGAAAGAAAAATGTTTTGAATAAGCCTGTTAGAAGGCGCTGTTACTGGCTTCGGAACACGCTATTCCAATTAATATAGGATATTGATTGTAAATTGAATACGATTGTGAATACTGTCGAGATAGACCAAAAACAGCTCAGTGATGACCGGTTGATCGCAATCAACATATTGTTGACACACACCCCCCTGCCCCACCAGATGTACTATGTATATGATTGCTAATTTTTATTTTCACGGAAATCACTCAATTTTTACTTAATTAAAAGTTTTACTTTCCCGAATCATTCTTAAACGAGTTCTTATTATAAATAACTTATACTATCACTGAACAAATCTGTGCAATTCTGTTGTTACGATGACATTTAATGTTATTAATATTTTTGGCAACTTTATTCATTTTATTGTAGTTAGATTGGTAATACAATAAAATCATTGTTTCATTCAGCACTTTTGTTAAGCCTAACAGTATAATTTTACTTAAAACTGTTTATTTGAAATGTAAGCCACAAAATATAGGTATATTTTTCTTTAAACTATCATATATCCAATTATAGTATTTTCTGTTTTGTTTTTCTTCTTATCTCTTAGTAAGTAATAACATATTGCCTTCCAAGTTTTCCACCTTGAAGTCATCTAGCACAGTCAAGAAAACTGCCAACCACATCCCTTCAGAATCTCTTCAACCTAATTCTGGTCCAGTCAGAGCTACCACACCTACACATTCATCTCCAAAACATGCATCTAGAGGATCCTCTCCTGGACCCATAAAAAAATGGTCATCGTCTTCCGACTTCCAAGGTAGTCCAGTCCACAATGCAAATGCAAGGTGAACTAAAGCTTAAAATATTCTAGAACTAGTAAATATGCATATTCTTGTTTTTAAATTGTCTTCATTTATAGTCTAATTTTATTTTATAAATAATAAATTGCTGATAAACTTAGGTGGTATATACGTTTTACAATTTGCTGTATATACAATATATTAGATACAGTTTATACTGTATATACAATTTACAGTTTTTATAGTAAAGTTAGTCTTTATTTACAAAATTTTGGTTATATACAAACATTTATAATAAAGCCATGCCTTCTGTTGCCACATTATCCAAACACGATCTCACTCATAAAATCCATTATAAACAAAAACAATATCAATGTCACATTATAGTTTACAGTACTATATTTATTTCTGTTATTTATTTTGTTCGGAGTGTGAAGGGGTGAAAGGAGTATTTTATAGCATAATAGTGTCTTCACAATGCTTATACGGTAATACATTGTAATATGTTTCCGATTTTATACAGTCTGTTTCTTTTCAAAGAATGAAATAGGTGATTTCTAATTTGTTGGGATCATTTTTGTCATTCAGAAATATTAATCCCCAATTCTAACATTGCACCTATGGGAAGTAGAACATACTGTATGTATTTTCACTTTCTCCTGGAATGTAACTATTCATAAGAGCAGGGACACTCTATACTTTACATTATATATAATACTGTACATACTCAATATTAAATGAATTCAAATAGGACATG
Source organism: Euperipatoides rowelli (assembly GCA_003024985.2). Taxonomy (NCBI): domain Eukaryota; kingdom Metazoa; phylum Onychophora; class Udeonychophora; order Euonychophora; family Peripatopsidae; genus Euperipatoides; species Euperipatoides rowelli. The sequence goes on from PXIH01S0017263.1 coordinate 3,283, forward strand.
CATCATGTTGGAGCTTTGACCATATTTTGCTGTAGTGGGAGCTGGAACTGACAAATACTGAGAATTTGCTTAACTCCGGTTGCTTATTAAATTTTTTCATTCTTTTCTAATTAATTTTCACTATAAATATGAAAGAAAAAAAAAGACATGTTTACACTATCCAATGTAAAATTTAAGTTAATGTTAAAAAAAAAAGGAATTTTGATGTAAAAATTTCAAAAATACAAAGTAACTAAATAAAAAATTAGTTTAATTTTTTAATTTGCCTGCAACCAGAAAGTGGTGCTAGGAAATTACTAGGACCCGGAGGCAGAGCAGCATTCTGGCTCTAAAAGCCAGAAGACATGTTCCTTGATATGTATTGTGTCTCAGGCACAATAGATTATGTACTGTATATCATTTAGACTTTCTAACTAAAATCGACTCTATGTCAGATACGGTAATTATTCTAAACTGGATCAAATGGTTTGCAATGATAAACTAACATTAATAGAAGTGTCTGAATTTCAAGACTTATAAATCAAGGTTGTGGCTTATGGCTCATATCAACAAATAATCTCAGTCCTTAAAATACAAGCTTAGATTGAGAATAACAAGGGCAGCTATGGTGTGTTTTTACTTACATAATTGATTCATGTTTATAAAACATTGTTATGGGTGGGCACACTATCTCAGACACAAGATAGGTACTGTATATTTTGTATTAACTAGATACAGTATATGCAGGGTCTGAATACAAAAGGAAGAAGTGGGGGTACTAAAAGAGGAGAATATTTTACCCCGTGGGGTTTAGGAGCAGAGCCCCAGTAGAGGAAGGGGGGGGGGGGTAGAAGGCTAGAGGAGCAACAATTTCCCCTTCTAAATTTTTTTTTTAGTTATGTGTTGCTTTATGCTGGGGAGGGGATATATAAACTTTATAGACTTTAAAAAAAATAGGTCTATTTAAAAGCTCATTTCTTACTGGCTAACAGTTGTTTTGTAATCCCTTCTATTGTTTTTTTTAAGACAATTTTGACTGTAGGCTAATAGAATATAAAGATAAAATCTGACACAATTATTAAATCTGGCATTCTATTCTATGAAATGTTAATTTATAAATGCAGTTATGCACTGTCTATTGCATTTTAAACTTACCATGGTAAGCAGGCTAACTTTAGATAGAAATAATGTAAAATAACAACATGCTCATTCAGCTTATCTTTGAGTAGCGTCTGGAGAGAATTGGATTACAATTAAAACTAAATGGTTTGGCAGCCTTATTTTTATTTTTGTTTACAATACTAACCTTCCTCCAAGTCTGAGCCCTAACTAAGTAATAAATAANTATGATCCAGCCCTAATGATAGAGGGAATAAACCTGACCAGTCATTTTTGAGGATTTTTACTTTTACGTCAGTCCAACTAGTAACCAATCAACAGCCATATTTGTAGTAATCAATGTGGATAACATTGCTCGTCAAACACTAGCTGGTCAATAGCAAGTTGTGTGAGCCGAAGTAATCGAAAAGTAAAGAAAATTTATTTTCCAAGACTAAAATAATGAAATAAATAAAACTTTTTGTTAAAATTAGTGCTATATTTTACAATTTGTTGATATCCTTGGCAGACATATTGAGTAAAGTATACAGTATGATCAAAGAATGAATTAATTATGGATTTTTTTTCTAGCAAAGTTATTTTAAGTCTGCGTTAAAATTTATCCGTAAGGATTACTTTACTAAAATAAGAGCTGCTAATTGGATGACGACTGGAACGATACAAAAATAGGGATAGACTATTTTTAAAACTAAATGGTACCATAAAGTTATTTTAAGTCTGCGATAAAATTTATTTGTAAGGATTACTTTACTAAAATAAGAGCTGCTAATTGGACGACGACTGGAACGATGCAAAAATAGGGATAGACTATTTTTAAAACTAAATGGTACCATATTCAAACCCTGAACACATTTATTTCCACTCCATTGCAATGTTATATGATGCACCATTATGCATTTAAAATAACACTTACCGTATTAATTAGTTTAAACTTTAATTGAAAATGTATTTAAAAATTTATCAGCCTGAATTTTTACTGGTATGCTTTTAGTTTTTAATAAGGTTATTAGTGATTTCTTGTTGGTTGGGAGGGGAGGGGTAATTAGATAATTTGCAGTATTTATTATTATTTTTATATGATATTAATATGGCTAATATTGTTGCATGCATAATAGGTGCTGGGCTAGCTGCCAAAATTCCTTATGCTCATTGCTTCGTGCTTATTACCTCACAGCTTTGCACGCTCTTATTTTTTTTTCTTTTAGTCGCTGTAGCACATTCACTTTTGATGATGCACGAGTTAGACGGGTAGGATCTTTCAATTCTTTGTATGTGGGTAAAGTCTCACCAGGTCACCACAGATCCGGGTAAATAATTGCCAGATATTACCTTTCTGGGTTATGGTGGTGGAATTATCTAACTATTGATTTGGAAGTTGACTAACATTATTTTTTTGGTTACCTGTATTGGTTGCATGTTATTAAATTTTATATGAGAAATTTAGTGTTAATTATTTAATTTTGTTATAGTTTTAAACATTTAATATTTTTTTTTTTTTAAAGTACTAATTGCTGTTTTTTATTATTATTTTATAGCAATGCTAATATTTAGAGATTATTTTGTATAAGTTTGATAGTATGATATCTATTTTAGAGAAATACCTGTAATTATTATTTTTTAAATGGTTAAAAATCATCCCATTACTTCTATATATTCCCAATTTCTTCCTTTTTATAATCTGGCCTACTAGAAACTTAAATTTTGCAAGTATTTCATCTCATTGTTGATAATAATTGAGATGAGATGTGAATTTATTAATAAAACTTTAATTAATCAAGTATTCTTTAAGGAAAAAACAAATGAAATTGCTGCTATTCTTTGTGTAATGTTTACTCTGCAATATAGTGAATATACAAAGCCTATCTAGGTATGGTAGGTTATGTAAAACTGATTCCTTTTAAAATTTTGATAAAATGTTAACATTTTTACAAAAGCTATTTGCAATCCGCATAAAATTAGTAATTTAAAACACTTCTTTCAAAACTTAATCAATTTTCAATAATTTGGTATTTTTACAATGAGATGGAGTATGCTACCAGAAGCTTTGATTTCACACATGAGGAAATTTGAGAAGGTTGCACAAAACTTTTTTTTTTTTTTTTTTTTTAATAGTTGCATCCAATGAATTTTTGTTTAAAAAAAAAAATAAGACAACTGCGAAAAAAAAATACTTAAAAAAAAATAATGGTTAAAAAAATTTGATAAAAAATATACAATTAGTGGGCTAAATACTCTCGATCTTGTTGATATAACTCTTTGAATAAAATATATTTAATTCCTTTTCTTATGTTTAAAAAAAAGGGGGGTTTTAAGTTCTTATTCCATGCTAGTATTAATATGCAAACAGAAGTGGAGGGAGGTTAACAGTTTAAAAATCTTGTTTGTCATCTGTATTGTCACATAATTTAAAAAAAAAAAAAACTAATTTTCCTGGCTTTTCTGTTAAATAAAATCTTGACTCAGTGAGAGGTCATCTCTTGTTTTTAACTTTAAATATTTTTTTTTATAATGTAAAGAATAATGTTTGGTATATGTACATTATTTTTCAAAAGAACATAACTTTAAAAAAGAAATTACCTTAGTAGTTTTATTATCTGACTGTAGGAATCTGTGGATAAATTGTGTTAGTATATTATTAATGCAAATTTTAAATGGTAGATTTGAGTTTTAACTAAAATTTCATTTATTATTAATTTAATATTTCATCTCAAAATATATTGAAATTATTTTTTTCTATATTAAAAACTTGTATATCGGTGATACAATGTACATAATATGCTTTTAATATACAGTACTTGTTATATATATAAGATGACAAAGTACTTGGGGGGAAATGATGAAATTAAGTAAAAACATTATTATAAAGTAGTTTTTTTTTTTTAATTTATATTCATTCAATTAAGTTTTTATTAATCTTTTAGAATTTTTAACAATCTGATGTACAAAAAAAAATCAAACATGAAAATGTCAATAATTCATTCAAGTTTTTATAATTATAAAAAACATCTTCAATTTCCATATTAAAGGATGTATTAACTACGTATGAATGTTCAAGCAGAAAAAAATATAAATCAGTCATTGTAAAAACCACAAAGCAACTTATTTCATTTATTCCTTGTTATAAAGGCATATTAGCTAATTATAAAAAACATGCATGTAATTATGCCTTTTTTTAATATACACAGTATACTGTATATAATTTACTGAGTATAAAGTATTCAATGTTCAATTCTCTTTATACAGTATATACTGCATATAGGCCACACTGTATATATACAGTATATACTGTATATGCACTGTATATATATATACTGTATATATATATATATACTGTATATACAGTATGTACATTATATACTGTATAAACAATATACTGTATAAACAGTATACTGTATAATACAATATACAAACAAAATTTGGAGAGGGGGGAGATTAGCTTTGTTCAAAACTATATGGACTTGTACATTTATTTGATGAAATTTATAGAAAATTAAGTTTTTTTAAGAAGATAGGGCCAAAAAATATTTTTAAGAAAATATGGGGTAAGTGTCCAGAGTGAGACTTGTAAGGCCAAGGTTTGAATGGGTAGGGTGCCGAACTGCTATTGCTTCTACATAATGTATGTGAGCATAGAACAATATATAGTATTTACTTTGTTTATAGTATACATAACAAAGAAAGATAGACTACATTGTAGTTTTTAGTGCTATTTTCACAGAACTTTACAAAGTTGGTCTTTGCTTATAATCAGTACTTCCTAGTGGCAATTGCTAATCAATAAAATATTTTCTGATCCAAGCTTTAATAAGCAATAAGAATCTTTATATCAGTTTGTCGAAGACAAACTATCAATTATTTAATGTAGGGTCAATAAAATATTTTCTGATCAATTCATAACTTTTCTGATTAAAAATAAAGCAAATAAAATTGTCACATAGAAAGCTTCTTGACAAAATAGCTATGACATTTATAAATACTCTTTAATCTGGATTTAAATGAAAAGTTTGTATTTTTTAGTGCAGCCTATTACTTTGTTATTTTATGAAGATGTCAAGAGATAGAAAGACACACAGAAGATTAATAGATTTTTACTTATTAAAAAAAATCAACCATTAATTTTAGCCTTTGTCATAATAAGTTGATTTTTTTTTAATGTATTGTATATATTTTTAGTTCAGGTATTTATTTTTTTTTTTTTAGGGAAGAAGACGGCTATAAAATTTAAAAAAAAAATATATACGGTATATCTTTTTTAAAGATTTTTTTTCTTTACAACATAAAAATAAGAAGAGAGTAAGTGAAGTGTAAGCATAGTCCACAAACTGGCACATGTGAAACAAAGTTAAGAAATGGGAGTGGGGGAAAGTCATTGCTTTAATTTAGTACAAAGTTGTTTTACAGTATAGACTGTACTATATTTTATAAAAACAAAAATGTTTCAATTACATTAAAGTTAATCTTCATCTGAAAATCCAGCAATCCTTTCTACATCTAAATTTTCATCATAAGTCACTGTTGAAAACCTCAGCTCCAAACTACATCAGTTCTGTGGAATCATTATTTTTTAAAAGCCCATTTTGTGTGCCATCTACATAGTCAAGAACATGCAGGTAATCAGAAAACTACTATTACTGCATTCCTCTGTTATAGAATCCCAGATAATAGAAACCCAGTTGATAATATTTTGTCTTGGCCATTTTAAATTGTCTTGATTTTTTTTTTTTCTGTCTTTGTGTACGGTAACTGAATTTTAGTGTTAATGGACTATTCCAAGCTACATCTGCTTACGGAATAAGGCTAGTATACGCAGCTAGAATTAAAATCAAATTAGAGTGTGTGTTTTTTTAAACGGTGTAAAAATTGTAATATGTATCGGTCTAAAATCAATTGCATCCTAATGGTATTCAGATTGATTTGGAATTTTGCACTTTTTCTATCCATTCTATGTCGCATCAACACAAATTTTGCAAGAATGCTAAATAATGTTTTAATAAACCAATTATATGTTTTTGGTTTTTAAAATTAAGGAAAGCAGTGCTCCTCTTGCCATTGGCATGTGTACATAAAGCAATGGTGGAATCAGTAGTCTGGATGGAAGCTGATTTTTGTCTAGCCAAATCTAGTCATCACTCGTATCAAAGCCATTAGAATTTGCTTTGATATGTTGAATTATAACTTCAGATATTTTGATTATACAAATGTTAAATTATAGTAAGGCAATGATTTGGTTGGAATTAGACTTGAATTGGTACTTAACTGAGGAAGCAATTATAAATCCAATGAGCGCCTAAATAATATAGTGAGATTAACTTTTAATATTGGTCATATGTCTTACTGAAGTGTCACTGCTCTTTCATATCGTAACTTATTTTTGTTTATTATTTCCCTTATTGTATTCAATTTTTCATTAAATCATAAGTAATATCATGAAATTCAGGTAGGATGATATACGACAGGTGCACATACCAAGAAACATGCACGTTCTCGCTCATAAACTGTAACAAAATTGGATGGTTAGTCATTTTACTGATGATGGGTACTGCTAGTAGTCTTGACATATAAAAATAAAAATTTGGAGGCTAAGACTACTGTATATCACCAAACAGTATATAAGCATGCATCAGGTCCTTCTCTACCAATGCTCCTTTGCAAATGTAGTGTTTCATCAATATTGGCTATGTGTTGCAGGATAAAGCATAAACCATCTGTTGTATTGTACATTAATAAATAGGAAATTGTGTCTGTGACAACTGATGCCACTCCAAATATGGTGGGTAAACATAATGGTTTTGTGAAATTTCTTGTTGAAGTTAAGCACCCTATTGGGCAGTTCCGTTGCATTACCAGGGAGCGTTGTGCATGAAAGCAAGTATTTACTCTCGGTGGCAACTAAAATTGTGAACTTGATATCTGCACATGCTTTAAATAATTGCCCGTTCTCGTAGATGTTAGACGGAATGGATTCTCATTATGGCAAACTTCTAATGTACAATAATGTTAACTGGCTGAGTTATGGTGGCACACTAGACATTTGAAAGTAACAAAACACTAGTCGGCAAATTTCACCATCCCTGGCATAAACCCTTCTCATGCTATGCAGGCTGATTGACCTTTCATGACTCCAAAATCTCACACCACTCATCTATATTTCTAGAAATTTTGTCATTTTCCGAAGTGCTCAAGATATCCTGTAGATGCAGTAAATTGGATTACTTTAATTCAGTAGTTATCTGTAAATTTTATTGTTCAACATTAATGAATGACAGATCTGACTTGATTATGTTCTTGAATGAGAAAATAAAGTAATTGGTTATCTTTCTCTAGGCTTAAATTGGGCTTCCTGCAGTTAGCTCGTAGCAATTACAGTTCCTGGTGTTGTCTTTGGTTATTGTTTTATTAAAAATACCAAGTATATATAAATTTTTTGTGGATGACAAACTCTGTTGATGTCCTGGACTCATTATCTCCATTATCTTTCTGTCGTCTAATTATTTCAAGTTTCTTTTACTAGTGTATGAAGCTTTGCACCTTTGACCTGTAAATTAAAAAAAAAAATTATTGTAGGCTTGTATTTGTTAAATTTTGGGTTCCATTGGAAAATAAATAATTAAATTTGCTGGAACATACCAATTAACATATTGAGTCTCGGATTGTTTTATATATAAAACTTTTAGAATTAAAACAAAGTCTAATTTTTTAAAGCTCTTAAAAACAACATCTAGGCTGTAACAAATAATCGACAAATTGATGAAAATATTTAACCAACAATTAAAATAAAATTTTACTTAATTTAACCTTAATAATGAAATCCTATTAAGGTGGTTAAATGAAACAAAGGCATTTACTGATGGATAATATTTAATAAATAATTTACAAATTAAACAATTTTAAGATACCCTATTTTGCTGTCACCTATAGGCAATTACCTAGGTTTGTGGCTAGGAGTATATACTTTACATTATATACACTGTACTGTATGTTATATTATTGAAAATAAATGATCCCTGACCCTAAATTATCTTTCGTCAGTTTTCTTAGGCTTTTTAACCAGTTGTATTCCAGCCAATAATTTAAATTGATCTTTATTTCACAATTTTCTCAAAGCATTTCCTGGTTTCTTGTATCTAAATAATAATATAACTTGTCACTATTCCCTTGTTATATTTGTGTATTGCATAGGTAGACTATTGCTTTGTAATCTTGATTTAATCAAGTTATGTTATTTGTTTAACCTTCGATTTTTATTGAATTAATGAAATATAAATTTTGATTTACATTTGAGGTTACATTTTTGTGTTTGATGATGAATTGTCAGTTTTTATTGAATTTATTATCAGTTTTCTTTTCTTTTTTTTTTTCTAGCTCCAAAGATGTCATTTTTAATCAAGGTAAATTTTCCATCTATTTATAAAACAAGTTGGGTAATTGTTAATGACAAAACAACAGGTTATTACCTACAGTATATACAGTTACTGTAAACTAGTTTTTCTAGGACTCTACAGATGTTTGTCTTTGGCGATGCTAACTAGTTAAAAAAAAAAAATGCTATTTTTGCTTTAGTTCTGGTGGTTTCTTAATCATTACATAATGGTTAGTTTTTTTGTTTGTTTTTTTATTTTTTTTTATTTTTATTTTAATTTATATTT
>PXIH01S0017284.1:7970-18278 GCA_003024985.2 Euperipatoides rowelli
TTCTATTAGAACCTGAAACAATATTTCTTATGTGAGTATCCCATTTAAGATTAGACTGAATAGTCAAACCTAAAATTTTACAATAATTTACAGGATATAAAGGAGTATTTAAAAATTTAAAAGAGAGATTAACTTTTTAACAGAAAAATCATGGAGCATTATATTAATTTTGATGGATTAATAATTATACCACATGAATGTGCATCCTTTTCTACTCGATATAATTTTTGAGTAATATCGGTAATATTATACTTGCTACCAGTTCACAAGTGTAATATCGTCAATAAATTTGTATTTAAAATCTAAATTTTTAACCAGAGAATCGGTGGTAATAATTATTATTATACTGCCTAAAACAGATCCCTGGGGAACACCATTTGTATTACTATATGATAATTTTTTGATTTAGGTAGATTGACAATTGTGAATCTATCAGTAATAAATGAAATAATTCATTGAATATTATTACGAGATGTTAAATTGCATGAATTTCTTCAAAAATATATTAAGATTGACATGGTCATAAGCTTTAACAAAATCAATAATTATTGAAGAACCACTATGACCAGGATTCTCTAAAGATTTAAGAATTGAATCTAAATATTTAGTACGGTAAAATTTAGAAGATCGATTGGGAATACCACCATACTGATCAGGGTCTAAATAAGGAATGATTATAGGTAAAATAGAATCAAGAATATGACGCTCACAAATTTATGAAATACGTGATGATATAGACAAAGGTCTAATCATATCAGGTTTGAATGGTAATTTAATTTTAGGAAGAGAGATAATGAAAGATTGTTTTCAAACTTTGGGACAAATATTCAGATCCAATGACAGATTTACGAGATATGTAATAACATCACACAGTTCTAATGCATACTCTTTAAAAATAAAATGTGAGGAGCTAGTTTTATCAGGATTTTTTTTTAGTTTATTATATGTCCACATTAGAATCAACATGTGAAATAGGAAAAGCAGGATCATGAAAATTTAGAATAGTCTTTATTTAAAGGAGGATGAGATTTAGCTAAATCACTGAAGTAATTAAATATTTCATATGCAGTTTGATCTATAGATAAATTAGGGAAACTAATAGGTTTACTACCATTTGAACTGCCTGAAGATTTTTTTAATAAGATAATGAAAATTAGAACAGCCATAATTGATTCCATTTTCAAGTCTGGTGAATTGATATTTTTGCAGTATTCATCGATTCTTTTATTAATTTTGACAATCTATCAACTTCGGATCTGTTTTCAGATTTAAAAGCCTTATTCTTTAAATCAATATGATTTTTTATTTTTATGTTAAACCATGATTTATCATTATCTTATAATTATAAAAATAAATTACAAGCAATAAAACTGATATTGCTACTTACCATAATATATTATATAAAATAATTACAATCAGTAAAAGACTGGTATAATTAATAATATTTTCATTTGGCCTCATATAATTTTAATTCTATATTAGATTTGACTTCCTGCCAACTTTGCATTGAAAACTTTAATAAATTCCTGACAAGAAATTACAAAAATTATGCGGGGAAAAAAAAGGCCATATTTCTGAAAGCTTAAATACTGCTGATTATAACTTTATTTTCTTACACCAATTCAATTAATTATGTTTATGTTCAAATATGCTAATCCTTTAATATTAGGATTAAGAAACAAATGGTTCACCTAAGCAACCCTTGGATTTATGTTTTCATTCCTATTAATTTATGTTAATATATTCAGAAAAATGGGACAAAGTAAAATAATTTGATTAATTATTCAGGAAGTGTTGAGGTCTAGTTTTAACGAGTAATTAATACTAGAATATTTCCTTGTTCAATCATATTTTAATATTAAAACTGTATAATAATTTGTCTTATTGGTTACAATACTTAGCTTACTGTATATACTTTGTATTTATACTTTTATCTTTTGTTAAGTGTAAATTGTAAGCAAGATTAATTTAATTTATACTAAGCAAATTAAGCTATTTTCCATATTAGAATCAAGGTTAATTTAATATAGGAAAAATATATTCTGTATCAGTATTCATATTTTGTAAAGGTCAGCTGCAAAGGACTATGAATTACCATTAAATTCATTATTAAAAGGTATCACCTGTGGTTACAGCTATAGTTCGTGCAACAAACAAGTTTACAGATAAAAATATAGAAAGAGCAGAATACCAAACAAATAAGCTGTTTTATAAATCCACAGGTATTTTACCTCTTCCCGATTATGTATTGTAAGTTTAGAGATTGAGTTGATATAAAAGAAACTCCAAGACCAAACAGTTATTTGGTCATCTCATACTAAGCAAACTAATTACGTTCATTAGACAACTAAAATTTCTTAATATGTCTCAGGACAGTTTTAGTAACTTTACATAAACATTAACTCTCAAAATGCAATAAGTCGTGATGTGTCAAGTTTCATTTTGTTGCTACTACATCACAACACTTCCTGGATAATTATACAAATACTGTGGTTTCACTGTGCTCTCCTTATCACTTTGTATTCTTCTGTATAATACTTCACACATAATGCTAGATATCCCATCTCTTCTGCCAAAAATCTTGATGGGTCAGTCAACACCTAATCAAAAGACCAATTGACAGGAAGAATTTAATATCTTACACCCTATCTTTACCGGATACATAAAATGCCATGCTTGTCATGTTACTGCACCCAAAACGTCACCGATTAACCAACAAATATACATCTAAACTGACACAGTCCACAACCAGCTGCATAGATTCCCAAAGATCGATAGAAGTCAGCCTAGGTTCATCTAAGCTCTTAGATACTCATCCCCCTAACAAATGAGCCCAGACTGTCCTGAATGTTCTTGAAATAGCTGACAGACAGGATAACATCAGAGGGTTTACTAAAGGCTACATTTACTCAGATTCTGAGCCTAGTTCACAATCCGATGAGTGGACAGCTAAATGCAACATACCCACATTACTTGTTTAAGGCAAAAAGAAAAACATTTAATCTTTCTACAATAATTGAAAAATTGTAATTGCCCATGCACTTTTGATCAAAAGTGCATGGACAATTACAATTGTTAAATTTGAATAAGAGACTTGTCAATATTTCTACAATAAATTAACACTTTCCAATTCATGTTCTGAATCCACACAACCCCCTTAAAAACCACCATAATAAAAAACAGATTTAGCTGCTGAAAAACAAGCTGAAAATTTTATTTAAAATACATTACCAATCAAAAATAAAACTTGGAACAAATACATATTTACAATCACAATCACTTATTCCTTTACTAAGAAAAAAATTATAATCTCCACTCACATTCACAATCCCAAAAAGAACAAAATAAAAAACAACCATTTTGAATTAATATGACATGACTTACTGGTCTGCAAAATTTTTTTTACGTTAAATCTTAATTTCAGCTGAAGAAATAAAATTCATATTTTAATCATAATCTAACCAAAAAGAATTTGAACAAAGATCTTAAAACATAAATTGAAGGAAAGTTCTTTCTAAACTGTCCAATTTCTGTGAAATGAAGGTGAAGTGGTATTTCAAAATATGGAGTAATGAGGTTTAATTTTAACTTTTTTACATGATAATCGGTTGACAAACTGATTCTTAAAAGTCCAACAGAATTTTATTAAATAAAGTACATATAATTTCAGACGATGTAGCCATACTTGCAATCGAAAGTAGATTAGATGAATTTAATATAGGTTGATTTATATTTAGTGCATGCTTTTATTTACTTTAAAGATTACAAGTTTACTTTAAATAATCACACTAACAATTCACATACACTTGTCATAAAATTCTGCTGTCATGTTCCAAACAGCCTGTTAGCCGCAATTGGAACAACTAAATAAGTTTAAAATCAAATTAGAACTGTAAAACTTCAACTAAAGTTTCCTTTTTCTTTAGTCAAATACATAAATATTGACTTCCAAGTGTGATAATGATAATTATGGATAGAACATTAAAATCCAGGATATAAAGTTGCATTTATCTATAACACCAGAATTTGACAATTACTGTAAAGATTTTAAGACAGTAAAATTATCTATGTACAGTATATATCGTTTAAGAATCAATAAGTTTCCACATTTATACTTAAACAAATTTATTAAACTAATGCAATGCTTTAAATTTATGGATTATTTAATATGATCTGACTAACTATGTTAAATAATACTAATTTATAAGAAAATTCGACCATGTTAGCCTAGTACAATACCATTGTTAGCATTATATATGTCTAGTAACATCCTGACCCAGAATACAATTTTGTTATAGCGTCACTTTGGTAACATTTATTAAAGGTGGATAGTTGTACATTTGTATCGTTTGTAAAATTGTAATATCTCAACCAGTATTAAACATTTTGGATTAATCTACAGTTAGTAATTGAAAGTTATTTGATATTTTACTAGTTATAAGTTATTTGCTGCTTTTAATGATATTTATGCCCATAACTTTAATAATAAAAACATACACAATAATCAATTACAGTGTATTTAAAAATATAACATTCATTTGAAGCCATTAACTTCTTTGGATTGTTTACAAAATATAATCTTATGCAGTATTCTAAGTGAAATAAAAATACAAATAATTCTGACAAGATCCCTGCAATTTTAAATTGATCAAGGGTCGTGTTCAAGTCAGACTAAAACATGCACTCTACTATATCCATTAAGCAATAATCTTTTAATTTTTTTCTCAATCCCAACCCCCCCCCCCCCAACCTTTTTTATGTATTATAAATAATGACGGTGTCGAAACAAAAAATAATTTTCAATAACTATTAGGTTTACTAGAATTTTAATAGGGGTCAGAGTTCGAAAATTAGTCTGCTCCACAGTGTTGGACTGGTAAATTTTTGTGGCGGGAAACTATCTTTTAGCTAATTCAAGCTAGGCAGCGCTACCTAGTAGTTTCTAGAATTACACCACATATTTTAATTTATTTATGTTTAAATAAATAAAATACCCAAACTTTTATTTTAACTACCATCTTTGCTTTGTTCTTAAATTAAACTCTTTTAAAATAATCTATTTTTACATTAAAAATGCTCACTGAAACTATGTGTTATTTTTCTACCTGATTGGATAGACAGCAACTCCAGAGGTCTGACCTGCTTAAATTTGTGGTCAACATCTATAATTTTGGAGCTACAACATTTTTTTTACAGGTTCAATTGTCACGAAAACTAAAACTAAGCACACAGCAACATGTCTTGAGGAAGAAGCTTGGCTTATGGCAAATACTGTATATCAAAGCTCTCGGCAATAAATTTTATAAGCTTTGTTACAGTAGCTCAAGTATAGGCCCCCATTCAAATAAAATTGATTATTTCTTTTGTAACATTTGACAATTTAATTAATTTTAAAAAGTTATCAAATGAACTCAAAATTATTTCATGCTTAATAAAAATATAATATATATAGCTTTTAAAAATGTAGAAAATATGATTGTAATTTTGATATTTATGCTTTAATATTCTGCCATTCATGTTTAGTTCAACTTTATATTTTTTTAGATGGTTTTGGGCCGGTCATGATTGGTAGGCTGTTTCTTTTTATCACATCAAGAACAACTTCTACAAAAACATTTTAATTGGCTAATTGTATAGTTTGTGAACTATTTTTATTATTATCCCACAAATGTACTTTGGTATCAAACCCTATATTAATATTATTGACAACATTAAAATCCAAATAGGCCAAAACGCTAGAGCAAAAAAATGGTACTAACTTAGTACTTGCACTAATTCATATTTAATGTATAGTGTGTGCACTTTCACAATTATATTTAATCATTTTTTGTATAAAATTTTAAGTCAATATAATGTAATGATATAAATAGGGGAGGGGTGGTCTAGTGCTGCGTAGAACAAAATATTAAATGGTTTTTAGCTAACCATTCTTTTAATTTTTAATAAATTTTTTAAGCAATAAACAAAAATCTATAAAATGCATAAAATAAAGACAAATTAATGACTAAATAATACTTTTAATTGACTAAATATTTAAACGTGTTAATAAATTAAGTCATTTAAGAATATAGCTTTTCTTTTCTTCACATCTTTCATTTTAGTAAATTATATTTTTTTATGGAAAAGATGGACTAATTTATTAATCCAAGCATTTAATAAACAGCTACCCATCACCTTTGCCTTTTAAATAGTAGCATCATTATCCTTTTTTAACAAAATTGTTAAATAAAAACTTTGAATACCAGTGATAATTTAATTTTCATATCACAAATAAGTTACATGTGTAATGTATGATCGTTACAGACAGTCAATGGACCTATTTAAAAAAGCCGTGTGTGTATGCTGGAACCGAATGGGCATTACATCTTTACACAGTTGCAAACAATAAATTAAAAATGTGAAAGTATTGTAGAATCATAATATTTTAAATGTTCCAAGATCTAATTATACAAAAAGTCGATTAAATACAGATATTTTAAGAAAATGATTAATGCAAAACTGGAAGCTTTTTTTTTTTTACTGGTATGGTTTAAGATTAATGACTTCAGTTATGTTATAGTGGCTGGAAGTTTTTGTTCAACACGACATTAATCAATATTTTAATATTTTTTTTAAATAAGATGTCAAAATTTCTTGTATTTGCATTTAGCTTATATTTTTTTAAAAAAAAAATATGATTTGAACATAAATTGCGAAAGAAAATTTGCTAAAGGAAAATAATAAATTCAATAATTTCAATTAAAAATACATAAGACTATTAAGTTTGTTCTTTGCGATCTATATTTAAATGCTTATTATAATACGTTACAATTTCTGGTACTGTATTTATATCTATTTGGCATGGCCTACAATATATTAAAAAAAATTATCATAATATTAATTGTAGTGCGGAATTAATGTTTAGACAATTATAGAATGGGGAATTATAGAATGGGGAATTATTTCAATTAAACAAAAATGGCCCAAATTGAGATCCCTATTTCTATACCAAAAAAAAATGCTTTAATTATTGTAAATAAGTTTGGTAAATAGTCCAATAATTCTTATATTCTATTGTGTAAATTGTGATAGCTGCTGCCCCTCCTCCCTCTTCATAATAAATTAAAATAGAGTCAATAAAGTTTGGATACTGTTGTTTTTTAAATTATAGTAATGTCAATATAGATAACTAAGTCTATTTTTTTCTTTAAATTTAAAGAATATTTGGTAATAAAATTTACTGTAAGTTTGCTGAAATTTCATTGCTCAAATTCTAAAATTTATTTTCATGACAGCTTGCCGTTGCAGCTTATGGATTCATGCGGCAAAAAAAAAAAAAAAAAGTTTCAGGAGGCAATGAAGTGATATTTTGCAAGGCTTGCAGGTTGCCCTTTAGACAAGTATAAAATGTTGTGAATTTCCTAACAATGGGGTGATGCAAACTTTTCTCTGTCAACTGGGATGAACAATATATCTACAAACATTTACTAACTGATATTACAAAATTTACAATCACCTCGACACAAAACCTTACATACAATTATTAAAATTACCCACCTTCCCATCAGAAATGATCAGTTACAAGAAACCAAACAAATTAAAAATGGAACTAAGTTCCATTTGTGAAGATGAGATCTGACTCCACATACAATATATATGCAGTATGTGAAATACTATAAATGGCTCCATTAATGCTAAATAAAAATTTTCAAGTTTAAATTTTAATTTCATGTTTATTAATCAGAATTTTTCAGAAAAAAACCTAAAATAGTTATCTCTATTTATAATGATGTTCATTGCTGATGTTTCCATCAAATCAGAATGAAATAATTGAACTAAGTTGTGTTTAGTTGCATGTTTGAACTATTGAGTACTATAAAAAAAAATAATGATAACTCTCTCAAAATTGCATTTTCTTAAAATCAAATGCAACTAAGTACCACAGAGTATAAAAAAAATCTGGTCTTATTTATTCACTACTACTAAACTTAGAAACAGGATTGTAAAAAAAAAATTGTAGTGAGAATAAAGTTCAGATTTAGAAATCTACTATCATTTTAAAAAAAAGACAAAATAACCTTACCATTATTTTTTCTTATTTACTCCTTAATGTTAAAATAATATAAAAGATCCAGATTTATTTGTATTAATTTCATAATTTATTTTTAAAAAGATTTGTATTCATTTATCTCGAACTAAATAAAAAGTGCTAAAACAAATAAAAATATTTTACAACTATATATTTACAGTGCAGTAAATGTTATTTAGCCATGAAGTTAAAAGGCTATACAGAGACTAGAGAAAAAAAAAGTCTTGTTTTTTTTTTAAAATCACCACAAATCTACTTGAAGATAGATACGACAGTTTTAAAATCCTAATTTTAGGCAGCTTCTGACTTCAATACGTGATCTTCCAAGTTTTGGGCGAGCATTCCGTCTGGAAAAACAATATGATGGCATGTACCGCCCCACTTAAGGTAGTCTAGCCACTACGAATGGCCGGATTTAAATCTGCAAAGAAATGATGCTGCATACTCTCTTCTGCGGATATCCGACCTGACGGATTACACACAAGGAGCCTCTATAAAATATAAATAAATAAGTGCAATATTTCCGAAATTATTAAAAAAAAAAATCTAAATGTAATAAAAAAAAAATTATTAACATGTACACTCTCACAAAAAAAAATTGAATTTTGAAAATAGAAATATCCTAAATATTTTATAAATCATTATAATTTAAAATTTAGTCCAATTTATAAGTCGTTAATACATTTTTATACTTATCACTAGTGCCGGATGTACATTTTTTGTGGTCTTAGAAATAAATATGAGGCCGTATCTGGCATAAATGACAAACATCCAAGACCCTGATAACACTAAATTAGTTAAATAAATTTTTAAATAAGTAAAGCTGGGTACTTTTCGATTAAAAAAAAATATATTTATTACGGTATTAACAGTTTATGAAATCAATTACAAAAAATTATCTATTTAAACATTTTTTTTCTGGATTTATCTCTGACAAATGTATTGATCCCATTATCAAATTAAACTTTTCTAGAAAAACTTATCGCTCTCCAAGCACAAATAGAGAAAGATGTTAATATTTTTTGAGACATAGAGCACGTTTGCGATCGTTTTTTATTACTTTTAACCTTCAGATTGAACTCCCCCCCCCCCTCTCCACAGAAGGTGGTTACCGGTACCATTAATCATAAAAATATATGAAAACTAGCACGTTCAGAAAGCTAAATTGAACCATGCCCTCTGGAATTAGATAATTCCTTATTGGAAATATCATCATGTAATAAAATAATTAAATTAAAAAATAAGCAGCACAAATTTATGAGACATAAAACAGTCCCCGAAAACTCCTGAAGCCCTTGGCTGTAGCCAAGATAAATTCGCACTGTATCATTAATGTGTAATGGTAAACAAAGAAAGCTATACTGTAGGCTATATTATGGTCAGGGCTTAATTTTAGAAGGAATTGAGTTTCATAACTTAATTAGAAAGAAATTTGAAATAATTTTGAATAAAAACTGTATAAACTAAAAAAATTATTACCATACTTCAGTATTAGTTATACACCGCTTACAAATATAGTTGGGCAGCAGAACTTAATAACCGATTATCGATTAATCATTAGTACTAATTGTGGCTAACTTATTAATCAAGCCTATTTTTCAAATAAAATAAAAAATAAAAGTGCATTTCAAATTATGAACACATCACACTCGAGTTGAGAAAAAGTACTTAATTTTCTATTTCCTTTTTTGTCAGTACAGTGCATAAATAAAAAAAGATCGATAAACGGAAAAGACAAAATTGACTGTTCAGCCTAAGTCTGAACAACTTTATTTTTTTGTACCCATAAATAAATATAAAATCTAGAACTAAGAAAAAGTTTGAAGAGTAAGGTACTGTAGGTACCATAGGAGGGGGAGTGATAAAGTAGGACAATTAAGGTGGGACACCAGGGAAAAATAGTTAAAATTGCTTGAAAAATCGATTTTGGGATTTCATTTTCAAAATCTCCATTCAATTTTAAATAAAATGGTATTAAATTTAACATGAAATGTAATGTTTATTGTGCCAAAATAATCAATTTAGCAACCCTATGTCATGAAATTTTCATCAACTAATTGGAAAAATTAAAAACAAAAAGCAAAATTATACCAACTTTACCGACTTGTAACTTTATTATTCATTTGAATAAATCGATCGGGTTTTTTTTTTAAATTTAAATTAAAGTGTCCTCTATTGAAATAAAATCTTCATATTAATTCTATAAGGTTTTTTACTGTGTGGTCCAGTGTGAGAGAACG
>PXIH01S0017296.1:0-11512 GCA_003024985.2 Euperipatoides rowelli
CTCAAAGATCTAATACCCGAAACCAAATCTCCCTGCACAAAGCCGGTTCCACCAAATCTCCCAGTACAAAGCCAGTTCCGGTAATTATCGGGTACTGAAAATATAGCCAGATATGCTGGTACTGGGTAATTGACAGGGTACTGAAAATATAGCCGGGTATGCTGGATATCGGGTATTTGCAGATTACACTATATATACAGTATATACATACACATTATGTTTACAAATGCCAATAACGGACATTTTTTAAATAAACCAAGAAAAACTTTAATTCGCTTTTATTTCTGACAACTTTTATGCAAATAACTTTGACTTCATAATCATTCAGCTAAAACAAAAAAAAAAAAAATCATTTCTTTCATATGCACAACATCCTTTCTGTGTTGTGAATCCTAGAATAATCTCCAGCAAGGATGTTATGCCTCATTTGGCTGTGATGTATGTCTAGTTGTCTATCCTTAATTTTACTCATATCAATTTATTCAAATTCATTTTTTTCATCTGTTTTTTTTTACTTCTTTTCAACTGATAATTCATGTTGAATGTTTTTATCACCATAATTTGAATAATAATTCATTTACAAGTGGTTCTACAACTCACTTCTTTCAAAGACATCAAATTACAAACCAGCAAGATTTCTTTTTTTTTTTTTAGTATTTACCTCAATATCTGAACATTTATTAACCCTTTAACTTTCTGATTATTTTCACTAAAGTGCCAGAAGAAAATAACTCCCCAGGATATGAAGTGGACAATTCTTGATGTCATTTTTCAACTCTTTTTCATTAAAATTAGAGTTCTCACTCTTTTTCAAAAGGCACATGCATAAAAAAAAATTGAGATCCAATATAATCAGCATTTTATTTAAAGCTTAGCTGGGGAGGGGAGAGATTATTTAGAGACAATTTGATTTATAGTATATGATGTTTCTGTCGGGTTTGTTGTCCTTTACACACATGCCTCTTTCCAAAAGGAATAGACCTACCAGCATGATCAGTGCTTCTAAAATAAATGGGCCATCTAACTTTTCAGATGATGTAATCTCAGATCATATTTTCTCCACTTCCTCTTCTTCTACCCATTACCCCCAATCTAAACAGCGAATCTTTAAAAGCAGCAATGAGATATAGTGTTCTATTTTATGGGATGGTATGTATACTTGAACTTGTTTTTTATTGCAGTAAAGGTTAATTTATATTCTTCTTTCTAAACCAGAGTTAATTTTCCTGTTTTTAATAATGCCAGTTTTATAATCCATCATAGATTTGCTTTTGAAAAATTGTGAATTTCAAAAAACATAATCACTTACAGGGATAGAAGTCACTACAAATTTAATTGGCCAAGATATGCCAGCTCATATTATTGGTTACGTCTCGCTGGACTAACCAATGGCCCATTCAATGAATGCTTAATTAATTTTTTATTTTTTTTATTTTTTTTTTTTGGGGGGGGGGGGGAAGGAATAATTATTATTTTAGATTTGGAATGAATGGGGGATCATAAAAGTGGGGTTTAAGCCAGAGATTCTAAAAATGGAAGGGTAATGTTATAGGGTAAAATCTATAGGAATGCTTTTTGAAACTTAGTGATTTTTTTTAACAGGCCCAAATGGCCATAGAGTTTTCAAATCTTTATTCCACTACCAATCTTAAAGGCTTCTTGGCAAATGGACCAGATGAATTTAGAGCCCTTAGAAATTAAGTCCAAGAAAGTGATTGCAGGGTGTAAAGGTCTTCAGTACTAATAAGTATTTCTCTAGCAGATGACAGTTCAAGAATATCTAAGTTATAAGCAATTTTGAAAAAAAAAATTGTGATCCAACAAACAACTGCCATGATTGACTGATAGATACAATTGACTATTTATCCCTAACTTGTCTAGAGTTTTATTGAGGAATGCTTAATCAATAGTTTCCAAAATACTTTATCTATATGTACCATTTAATATCTTCCATGGGGCTTTTTTTTAAAAAAAAATGCTCTTCATTGATGAAAAAATGTGTTTTAGTGAAACTGCAATAAAGATAATATTTAAGTTCATCTTTTTTTTATTTATGAAATATAATGTATTCACATATTCTGACTGGACCAACTTTTATATTATGTTCTCTTGTTAAATAGTGTTTGTCCAATGAACTTTCACGAGTTCAAACTTCTTTATTTTATGGTTGAAATGCTTAATCTCTAAAAAGTATGATTTTATTTAGAATAGCAGTATTTTGGTTTCCAAAGTTTTTATCTTAACCTATCAAATATACACTAAAAACAACATAATTAAGCAATTATATGAATTTAATAATAAAGCAATTTTAAGAAAAAGATAAATCGTATTGTTTCAATTTTGCTTTCACTTAAGAAACAGTGTCTTCTTGATTGATTATGGCAATGCTGAGTGAAATAATGGAGAATAAAAAATGATTCTCATTAATCATCCAAAGATTATAAATAAATAAAATATTTAACCCATAAAGTGTACAGAAATTGATACCATAGTCCTATAATGATTTATAAGCTAAACTAAATTTATTGGTAGACTCATCTGTATATAAAGCAAATTATATTAACAGGTTACTCATAATTTTACTGGAAATGCTTAGCTACTAGTTGTTTATAATTGATGATATGCCAGAAATTTGTCAGATTAGAGTAAGTGGAGAAGTGGGAAAAGATAGATGGTTAAATAGATAGAGGATAAGAAAGAAGTATGGTTTTTAGTATCCTCAATGAACTGACACATACAAAAGAAATTTACAGTTGTTGAAATAGGGGAGGGGAAGATATAAAATATAGTTAATAGAGGAGGAGGAGGATGATGGATAAATGCTTAAAAGTAGAGGTTTAATATAAACAAATTTGAGATTACGTTTGTGTGTATAGAGACGAATGATCAACTGAAGTACACATGATGTGTGTTAGTACAATAATAATCAAGGTATAAAGAATTCTAGTTATAATTTAGAACTTAGAATTACAGTAAACATATCTACATATAAAATAAATAGCAAATAATTTAATATTTACAAATTATATATTCTTTTTTATATCTTTTATGGGGAAAAGACTGATTCCTAGTCCATTAATATTAGTGTTATTTGCTACAAAGATGGGATGCTCTCCTCCTCGTATTTACTTTGGATGGAATACATCATAGGCTTGCTTACTTAATTAAGGT
Organism: Euperipatoides rowelli; assembly: GCA_003024985.2. NCBI lineage: Eukaryota > Metazoa > Onychophora > Udeonychophora > Euonychophora > Peripatopsidae > Euperipatoides > Euperipatoides rowelli. Next base: position 3,172 of record PXIH01S0017296.1, read on the forward strand.
ATGCTGAAGAACCCTTATCTACGGCCACCACTGTGAAAGCTTGTTTGGACTCATCATTACTTACATCAGTAAGGTATCCTTGTCTTGGCTCTCTAATGACATACTACTTTTTCACATTATCTTTATAACTAAATAAACATATATATTCTATCATTATTCAGCTGTAGTGTATTAGATTATAGGCTTTTCTTTTAGAGCCATTTCCGAAGTAAAAAGCGATCATCCCTTAGCTGTTCATTATATTCATTATTTAAGACTCATAGTGAGAACAGATGTTATAAGAGCTAATTAGATATAGAAACTTATGTTTATACTTAAAGTATATTTATTTGACCAGATGCCCCCCCTTTATCCTCTTCCCAAATGACATCACAATTTTTAAAGAGAAAAGTGGGATATTACATAACATTAAATGATGGAGTAAATGTTTGTACACCTTCATTTAAATTACTTGCAAGAAGAAATTCATTTACCTGACCACTATTATGACAAAACTGTTGATCTATTAACAAAAGCTCTAAGCTAGATAGATTTCCCGATTTACGATATTCATAGATCATTTCTGCAATGACTTAGTTCATTATTCAAAGCTTAGAGAAAAAATTAACCAGAATCTTTTTAACTTTATTTTGTTCAGAATTTATTCAAAAATTATTAACATTTTCATTAATTTGCATATCCTGCCAATAAAATCACCAAATAATCTAGTCAGCCAATCCAATTTTAACTTCATAATAATACATAGACAAATGATCAAAGAATGAGTATGATACCATTTATTTCATTTCAATTATACAATATAAGAGGTACAGTACTATGCATTAACAAAGTTGCAAAAATTACCATGAAAAAATTAATGATATGGTTATATTTATTTATTTCTAACATTTTCTCAATAACTTGAATGTAAATATAAGGATTGTTGTCATGTGACAACCAGAAACTAAAGTTATTTATCTCTTTATATTCTAAACACCTGGTGTGAGAAGAAAGGGAAATGTTTTGGATTCAGGTATTTCCAAATTCCAGCAATTATCTAGCCAACAGAACTTGGCAATATCTTGATACTAGACCAAGATGAATATTTATGTAAGTTTACCTTTCTGACCCTAGAGGGCATATGGATAGAAATGCCGTTTGGAGACTATAAATGTCCAGCTAGTAATATGCATTGATCTAAGCATAACATGGGACTTGGGAAATTATATTCAGACTTTAGATGTTTGTGTACATTTGTGTGTAACAATTTACAGGATGGATGGATGTTTCTTGACAATCCTACTTGATATGAACATGTAAATGTTATCACAATCACTGGATCTAGAGGAGTAGAGGGTTTAAGTTTACATTGCTAGTCCTGGTGGCGTGTGGGTAAGAAACACTTTAAAAGTCGGTATGATAGTTTCTCATATGGCTATGATACTGACATTATAAGGATTTTGACAATGTTGCATTTGAAAACAAATAAATTTTGCTTGAATTACTTCAGAGATTGGGGGGGAGGGGATACTTTTTTTTTAAAAAAAATAAACATTCCCAATTTGTCAAGTTTTGCTTATATATAAAAAAAATAGAATAGGTAAGGAAGCAATAATTTTCAAAGTTTAGATGTTCATTTCAATATGTTTTGACAAGTGTAAGCTATTTTATTTTTCAAAGAATTTAAACACAAAGCTTCAACATCTTAGCAAATTATTTTTTAAAAATTATTGTAGTTTAACATATTTTTCTGACAGATGTGGATGAGAAATTTAAGTAATCGTAAATGAAAGGTGAAGATAATTCAAAATCCAAATGGAAACTAGGCATCAATAATGGAAAGACTTTATACATTTTAAATATAACTTCATAATAGACACATTCTTAGCAAGATAGTGAAGAAAAACAATAAATATTTTTTTTTCATGGCCTTAACACTTTTATAGGTCACTAAAGTGTAAGGGGGGGAGGGGGCATACACTGACAATAACTGACCAAATGATTCTACCCCAGTCCAATTCATTCTCATATTCCAAAGTATGTAGATTTCCATATCATGAATTGGGTGATATTATGAATTGGAGCAAATTATTTTTTGACATATGGAGAGAACAATTTCAACATCATACTCATGGTCCAACTCATGCATATTTTTTTCCCAGAGTACAAAAATTCACACATAAAACATTTCTGAGATGGCCAATAAACTTTTAAACTCATTATTGTACCTTTGCAGAAAAACGAAGCCTGCTTAAAAGGAATGCCACCATTCAAAATTGAGAAAATGGGGGTCTATGTAAATTAATTTTTAGAACACTAATGATAGATATAAACCACTATTATTTTGAAGGTCAAATGCATTGGATTTTTATTATTTTTTTATTATTGATTTTCAAACATTTTTACTAAAAAAAAAAAAAATCCACCAGAAAAAAAGAAGAAAAATTAAATAAAAAAAGTTATTTACAATTCAATTTTTAAAATAATTGTCTTTAGCCCCTCCCCCTTAAAACAACATTGTTTATTGGGTATGCTGGGGAGATGTTTTGTTGTCACTGATCAAAAATGAATAGAGCTTGTTACACTAAACTATAGAATATTTGCTATCTTCGTCAGCTAAAGACTGGAAATCCTATGGACTAATTGTTTAAATATATGTAAAAAATCCTAATCAAATTCATCCTTTGTGCTATTATGGTCCAATTTGTTTTTTAAAAAAAAATCAAAACGACTTTTAATACAAGTTGAACATACCTCTATTTACATAATAAATCATTATGAAGAAAACAGCTGTAGAAACAATTTTGTCATCAAATTAATTTTGGACCCCCAACAAATTTGAAGCTTCCTTTTGTAATCTCAAAAGGAGGATAGGGATAATCTTAATTTTATCTTTAACTAACTTTTTTTTTATGCATTTTAAATTTTTTTTCCCAGTGGATTTTTTTTTTAAAATAATTATCTTTTAACATCAAAATTTAAATTTTTTTAATAAAATTCATTACATTTGACCGATAATAAGTTATGTTTTTTTTTTTTTTTTTTAAGTTTTTAATTGACAATACTGGTAGGACATTTTTATAACTAAGTAGGATACAGGAGAAAAAAATAAAAACGGCTGCAATTCCAATCATATTATGATTTTATTTCTAAGAGTTCAAATGATTATTTTATTTTATTTTATTTTTCAGGATAGACTAAATTCAAATTATAAAATAAAACTGCAATAAGGAAGAAATAGAACAAAAAAAATATCCATATTAAAATTTGATCTATTTATGTTCAACTTTCTAGAAATATAGTATCATGAAATAAAAATAATTACGATTTTGAAGAAAAAAACTAACAGTAAACTGAAAAGAAAAAAAAAAGCAATTAAAAAAATATTAAGCTCTGTTTTCAACTTTTATAAGAAGAATATGATCCTGATTAAGTACAAAATCAGTGACACAGGACTAATAAAAATGAGAAGAAAAAAAATAAAGGATTAGACTGAATCATATGGTATGGAAGAATAAAATAAAAAGACAAATTACAAGTAATCTGTGATCATTCTCCTTGAACAAACGAAAATCTATTTGAGAAAAAAGTGTCACAGTAATAGCGATTGAAAAACAGATCTGCTGTGAGAGAGGAGATAATGTAAGAGACAGTAATAATTATACAGAGAAAGAAAAATTGTGCATGCATGTATGTGTGTGAAGGGGCTTACAAATAAATCTGCAGAAGTAATAGGAAGATTNTAGACTAATCTTTGATAACAATGTATACTTTTTATCTGTATAGGCTACCAAAATTGAAATCGCCTCCAATCATATTAATAGGGATCAAAATAAATCCAATTTTATCCTTTATTTTTATCAAAAGTGTGAAATATTCAAAGAAAATCTTTCAAAAAAGATTACCTGACAAAATCCAATATGGAAATGCGAGACAAGAACAAACAAAAAAATTAAATTGGAGCAGATGTGAATTGATCATAATTCTTCAGATTTATTTGATCTCTTTATTCTTTTTCTTTACTCAAAAGATTACTCCTAGTGACCAGAGAAAATAAACCTATGCCTTTTTCAAGTAGCCAAATAAAAGAAAGAGATTTAATATCATACTAACTATATGATTGAATAAACCTTAAAGCAATGGAGAGGTGACAAAGAACATTAAGGAATATAATCAACCTTTAACCTTAGATCCCTTAACCCTCTCACTCAGAAAAGAAATGTGAAAAAAAAAAAAGAAATTTTCTGTGACCACAAATCAAATAATTATCTAATTATCATAATAGGCAACAGTAATGTACATTTTAAAAATCCTTAAAGAACTGCCAGTGAAAACTTTTCAAAATTCAAAATTCAGACATAAAAATTGTCTTCGCACTCAACTGAGTGCCATTTTCCCATTATTGCTTGTATGTTTTTAAAGCTTTGAAAGAGAAAAAAATCATTCAATGAGGAAAAGGAGGAATAACATTGAGTTGTTCATTTCATACAATATTGCATGTGTTTATTTATTAAAGCATCAAATGCATGGATAAGAGGCATGAATGAAATAAGTGATCTGCTGATTCATGAGCTTTTCTGGGTAAATGATATAAATTAACCCTTTTTGCAAGGGAACAAAGTCAGAAGAAAATCTTAATTCCCTGTGATTAAAACTCTAAAAAAGAAACACTTCATAACAGCATCACATTCACTGAAAATCATAATTCCCCATGACTGAAAGTCTGAAAGACACTTTCTTCATAATAACCTCACATTCGATGAAAAATTATAATTCCCCATGACTGAAAGTCTGTGAAGACATTTGCTTTATAACAGCCTCACATTCACTCAAAAATCATAATTTCCCATGACTGAAAATCTGAAAGACTTTGGTTTCACAACAGCCCAACATTCACTTAAAATCATAATTTCCCATGACTGAAAGACATTTACTTCATAACAGCATCACATTAATGGAAAATCATAATTCTAAATGACTGAAAGACATATGCTTCCAAACAACCTCACATTCACTAAAATTCATAATTCCCCATGACAGAAAGACAAATTTTCTAAAAGTGTAACATTCACTGAAAATCATAATTCCCCATGACAAAGTCTGAGACATTTACTTCATAACAGCCTCAAATTTACTTAAAATCATAATTCCCCATAACTGAAAGTCTGAAAGACACTTGCTTCATAATAGCCCCACATTCGATGAAAAATTATAATTCCCCATGACTGAAAGCCTGAAAGTCATTTGCTTTATAACAGCCTCACATTCACTGAAAATCATAATCCCCCGTAACTGAAAGTCTGAAAGACACTTGCTTCGTAATAGCCCCACATTCGATGAAAAATTATAATTCCCCATGACTGAAAGTCTGAAAGACATTTGCTTTATAACAGCGTCACATTCATAGAAAATCATAACTCCCCATAACTGAAAGTCTGAAAGACACTTGCTTCGTAATAGCCCCACATTCGATGAAAAATTATAATACCCCATGACTGAAAGTCTGAAAGACTTTGGTTTCATAACAGCCCCACATTCACTGAAAATCATAATTTCCCATGACTGAAAGACATTTGCTTCATAACAGCCTCACATTCACTAAAAATCATAATTCCCCATGACAGAAAGACATTTGCTTCATAACAATGTCACATTCACTGAAAATCCTAATTCCCCATGACAAAGTATGAAAGACATTGGCTACATAACAGCCTCAAATTTACTTAAAATCATAATTCCCCATAACTGAAAGTCTGAAAGACACAAGCTTCATAATAGCCTCACATTCAATTAAAAATTATAATTCCCCGTGACAAAGTCTGAAAGATATTTGCCTAATAACAGCCTCACATTCACTCAAAAATCATAATTCCCCATGACTGAAAGTCTGAAAGACTTTGGCTTCATAACGGCCTCACATTCACTAAAAATCATAATTACCAATGACTGTAGATATCTAGTGCCATTTTGAAACATACGTTCTCTCAATAAGAGATTTAGCCTATATTTTTAATAATTTCTAAAATGATTTTAGGAATAGGACTGATGGGTCTCAGGAGATGGGGGGGTAGGGGGATGTAGATATCTAGAGCCCATTATATTTCAATTCACAAGGGTCTTTTCAGCTAGTTAAAACATAAACAAACAATAATTCATTGTTTCATTTAATTACCGGTCCACATTAAAATATCCATTAGTCTGCTGGTCCGTGATGATAAAAAGGACGAGGAACGCTGGTGTAGACATGAGAATGTGATTATTATTGCATGCAATTAATAACATAATATGGCATCAAACATGGAATAAACTGAATTAATATATTCTTTTCATAAAACTCCATCATCCAACAATTACCAAATTTCAAGCAATAATTCAATATACTGTTGAGAAGATTATAGCCAGATTGGATGAATTTCAGTTATATTTTAATTCTATCTTAATATTAAATGACAGAAAAATCCTAAATTCACACGATTATGTCTTTATAATGTTAATGATATTGTCAATTTAAAAGAATTCCAGTTAGATTTTAATAGATCAGTACGAGAAGTGAGTTACGGCTTGTTTATATTTCTACCCAATGTTTGTCCATTGTATAAAATGGATAGCTTTCCATAAGATCATCTACAAGGATTATTCGTAAAGTACCGATTTAAAATTTTTCCATTTCAGTGCTTCAATTGTGATTTTAAACCAACCTGCTAACTTCTTCCATTCATTGGCTAGTCACAGACTGATTACGACTCAATTTTAGCTTGTTTAGATATTTTTCTACCATTTAAAATGTTCAAAACAAATCGATCTGCCCTCCAACTGTGAAATACAATTTGATTACCATTTCCTGACATTCATCGATAAATCAATAAAGTCAGCTGCATATTGTGAAACCTTGATAAAGTTCAGTAACAAAGAGGATTAAATTGTTCCCGGGCAAAAATTTGGATGAGTGCATGTGTTTGAGCAGCAGTGTGAGGCCAAGCATTATCATGTAGCAACACAACTCCATAAGTATGCAACACATTTTCTTCTGGATTGCACTAAGAAGTTTTTTTCAAGGTCTCACAATATGTCGATGAATTTCAACCAGTTTCACATTTCTTATATTCAGGAAATGGATGACAGACCTTATTTCATAGTTGGAGGACAGATCGATTTTTTTTAACATTTTAAGCATATATTTAAAAAATCTAAAGCTCAAATTGAGTCATAATGCAGCCTGTATCTAGCCAATGAATGGAAGAAATTAGAGCGCATGTGAAATCATGATTGAATCACTAATATGGAACAATTTTATGAATATGTCTCGTACATTGCTGCAGTCAGACATAGAAAATTAAAAGATATATAGCAATCCGACGTCATCCAAAATTACTGAAAAAAATCCAACTTTTTGCTCTCTGGTTTGCTCTCTGTCTTAGCCATTAAACCAATCATATCTAAGGTTTTCTAAGTAGAGTAGGCACACTGTTGTTGGTTTTGTCGCAATATATTTAGTTTGAAAACATCGTATTTGAAAATGGATTTTCGTAAAGCAGTAAATAAATTAAAAATAAAATATTTTACACAATACTAGACGTTTATCGGAATTCATTTTGATGTGTATAACTAACGACCATAACACCTTTTTGAAATAAATAGAATATGATTAGCAATAGTATAAAGCAATTTCCTTGATTAGGGATCAACGCTACAGATAACTAGCAACAAATTTACGCAAATATCTTCATTAACAAGATGGGTTAAAACGGATCAGAAACCTATTCCGTAAAAGTATAAATGAGCCTTTAGTTAACACAAGTAATATGTAAACTGTAACATGCCCTTTTATTTATGAAATGTGATTCACATAAATAAACTTTAATGTATTTTATGAATTGTTTTGTAATTTTATTCAATTAAAACAATAGTTAGATATGGGGTAAGGAGATCATATAATTTTCACACACACATCTTAGAAAAGTGGAGGGTAAAATTTCAACATTATTCCAAATTCCTGTCATTTCCTTCATTTTATCTATTGATAAACAATGATTGGTCCTTTAGCAGAATGAAGGTATTTTATTTATTTTTAATTTCTTTATTCTTGACTACTAACTACTATATGGAAGGGGATTGCAGATTAAAAAAAAACATTTCACAATTTCATATGATATATAAATCAAAGAAGAAAGAATTTGCCTTTATAGGTGAGTGAACTAATTTGAGCTTTTAAAACAAAAAAATTATGCGTTTACAAATTAATTTCAACATTTTTTTTTTTTAAAGGTCAAATGTAACGGATTTTTTTTATGTTTTTTTATTCTTGATTTTCAAAGATAATTACTATTAAAAAAAATTCCACTGGAAATTTTTTTTTTAAAAT
>PXIH01S0017308.1:0-13882 GCA_003024985.2 Euperipatoides rowelli
TAAATTTATATTAAATACCTATATTTTTAATTGATCTCACTGAAAAAGGAGGACAAATATCTAAAAGGAGGACATTTAGGAGGACACTTTTCAAGGGAGGACAGACCTTAAAAAAGGAGGACTGTCCTCCCTAAAGGAGGACGGTTGGTCACCTTAGATTACACAATGACACTCCAAACGCTAAGTTCAGGTTTGTTTACACTATTTTGTCAATTGTTATAGTTAACCACATGGATACAACCCATTCTAAAGAATCAAACAAAATATAATTCAGTTATAAGGTATTAATAAGTTCTATGATCATTGTATTTAGTTCGTCTCTTAAGAAAATTGTAACATACAGTACTTAAGTGTTGTCAGTCTTATTACCCTCAATGACAAAAAAAAAAATTTTCTTAAGTGTTGTACAGTAGTCTGTAAAAGGGAATACCAATACACCTTAAGCTGTTATATGTCTCTGTTGAGGACTAAATATTAAGGGAATTCTGAGGCTATGGAGATCCTACCCATAATCCCTTGTTAAAATATATATCAAATCTTATTTCAACATATACAAGTTGGGGGTTCAAGGACCAACCACTGACAGTCTTGGAACCATGATCATGAGCAAAACAGAAAGTGCAGTATATACAGATGCTGGGGAATTTAGGACTAGCCAACAGCAGTTCTATGCACAATGGTCATGAGGCAATGAAGGATTTATATATGCTGGGGGATCAAGGACTGGCCACCGGAAGTCCTGAAACCATGGTCATGAAGCAACAAGCACGACCATGGGATGCGCAAGGTATATAAATTCTGGGAGTTCAATGACTGGCCACTGGCAATGGTCATGGGAAGCATGTTATATTCATTTTGGGGGTTTGAGGACTGGCCACTGGCAGTTTTGACACTGTCATGAGGCACAAGCATGACCACAGGAGGTACAGGAATATACATACTGGGAGTTCAAGGACTGGCCACTGGCAATGGTCATGAGCATGACCATGGGAAGCACGTTATATACATTTTGGGGGTTTGAGGACTGGCCACTGGCAGTTTTGGCACTGAGGTCATGAGGCAACAAGCATGACCACAGGAGGTACAGGAATATACATACTGGGGGTTCAAGGACTGGCCACTGGCAGTCCTGGCACCGTGTTCATTAGGCAAAATGCAAGATATACTGTATACATGATGAGGGTTCAAGGATCGGTCACCACCTGTCTTGGCACCAGGGTCATGAGATAACGAGCATGACCACAGGGAGTTCGAGAATTGGCTACAGCCATGACCAAAAATTTACTAAAGTTTTTTTTCCAAGTTTGTTTAAAACAGAAATTTTTTTAAAATAAAAACTTTTATTTACATACAGTACATAAAAAAAAATATTTATAACGTGTTGGCTACAAACTCTAGCTCTTTTCTCGTAAGCAGTAACCGTTTGCTTAGAGTATAGGAAAATCAGTATTAATACAAGTACTAAGGGACCTTGGATAGTAATTTGGATTTTTATCCAGGAGTAAACTGGAAAAAAAGCCTTTTCCACATCCGATACACCAGAGGTTGGTCCTCGAACTCCCATCATATATAGGTCAAGGCTTCCAGCACCACTGTTCTTTACCTCACAATCACCACACCTTGACTTCAATTTAGACAATTGTACTGAGTAAAGTGGTCTCAATAGAAGGTACTAAAAATAGAATTTAGTAAACAGAATTTAAGAAAAAACAAAGACTACAGATAAAGAGCTCGATATTGTTGAAAAATAGATTGTAATTGTATAAATAGATGTAAATAAATGTGCAAGTACTGCTCAGGTGGTCCAGTGGTTAGCATCATTGCCGTTGGAGTTTGTGCATATAAGGGATTGTGAGTTCGATCCTGGGCAACNCCAGTGTGGAATATCAGAAATTTTCTTTCTGTGCTTGTATGCGTCAGGGATTGTTTCTCTGTTTATTACTAGGTCTCAAACAAATACTTTAAGAATTTTATTTATGGTGACAATTTAAAGGAAATTGGACATGGCCAATTCCTTGGATTCCCGATTGCGAAGAACCACAACAATACAGATGAAGCAACCGTCGATTATGTTGTGGAGTTCGAACATTATATACGATTTGTAAATATGAATAAATTTTGAAAAAATGTGCAATTTTCCCTACGGGGAAATATATTTAAATATATATATTATATAAAGTACTATAACACATTATTTAAATGACAATGATTTATTTAGCAATTATTAAAATACTTTTACAAAATAATATACAATCTGTTTACAAATGAATTCATTATTTTTTTATTCCATCATTACAATTTACATTATCAAATGTGTTGTATTTATTTCTGCTAAACCATTAGTTGACTGTCATTATTTTATACAATCAAATTAAAAATAGAATTTATTCAAATATGTATGAAAACAACAAGATTTTAAAATTACAATTTTATTTTTTCCTTGAATGCTTTATAATGCAAAATTATAACTCCATTATTCAAAATACACTGGAAAACAAATAGTGAAAAGGGATGCTTGGAAATGATTTTAAATCAATGTGTAATACTATTACGGTTCAATTTTCTATATCTTAAAAATACTCATCATTTTTAACACAAAAGTTCTAAATCTTAAAAATGAGGTTAATCTACATTTCTAGAGTTTATTGTTATTGAAAATGATTTTCTAGATTATTTTGTTTTCAATTATTTTTGAAAAGCATGTTAAATGTCAAGATTGAACGCTTAACTAACTTTAACATTGAATAGCTAAGGTTTTTATTTCACTTGAATTAAATTTTTACTTTACTAAATACTGTATTTCGTTTCATTTTTTAAATGAAATACATTTAATGTCAACATTAATACATAACATTAGCGTAGGTTTCTTTGTCCTCTTGTGCCATAATTCCTTAAGAGCTTTCATCTAGAACAGGAATGGGGAACCTGTTGCTTTAAGGCCCGTGTGGCCATGGCGGTGCTAAGTGCAGACTTGTCATATGTTTTTTTATTATTTTAAAAAAAACCATGAGTTTTTCTTACTATTTACACTATGTACAAACTTAATATACATTGAAAAAAGTCTACTTGTACAAATTTTAATCGGTTAGCTCTCCTCGGATTTGAACCAGCGACGAGCTTGGTCGCTGTAGCGCCGAGTCAGAGTGCTTCACTGACTCGACTAGTCCCGCAGGTCTTGTCGCATATTTTATAAATTATAATTCTCAAACAGCATCTATTTGAATTAAAATAAAAAATTGTTCTTTTTAAAGCACGTTAAAAAAATTAATCTCTCATCGATTGCTGTTTTATGGTCGGCGGCGCAAGATATTAATTTACTAGAAATCACTATAAATGCTCCACGTAATATCGTATCGATTTGAAAACTTTGTTTTTCCATATTTTGGTAACGATATGAACAAGTAAATATTTTTGTTTACTTTGTTCATTAACTTTTTAAAATTTTATTTGATAACCCTAACATTCCAAATATGAAGAAAAGAATTTATTAAAATAGAATAAAGCATTCAATAAAGAATATGAATTGCAGTATTAAATAATTGCAATCAAATATAAAATACTGTGTTTACTTAGTGATAAAGGGATTTCAAATTGAGACCTATTTTCTCTATGAATATAGAAAAAGTTGAAATCTGTCGTCGTTGAATCAAAAAGTTCTGCTAAATGAACTAAGTAACAATTCATTTAATTTTGTATGCAATAAGGGGGGGGGGGAAAGCGAGACTAAGACCGTTAATAGTTCGCTCATTTATAGGTTACTAAAAATACATTAATTTATATTTACTTAAGTGCCACTTTATAATTTTGACAAACATTATTATGTGTGTAGCTTTTTATGAGGAATCCAGGAAGTGACATAAAGCCTTAATGACAAAAAGTTCCACACCCCTGATCTAGACATAACAAAACACATTAGGTTATACTTTTCAATTCACTTCAAAAAATATTTGTAAAACTCTTTAGTATTTTGTTGAGGAATATAAAATATATTTAAAGTGATGAAAATATATGGCCTTCTTGCATAAAACATTTGTACTGTGCTGCCATCTTCTGTTGTTTTACTGCAGGATTAGGCATAAATTATGGATCTAGATATCCAGGGGCCCAAAATGCTAAATTTGGACCAGTAATTTTGATTATAGTACAGTATGTGCAAAAAAGGATAGGTATTTCTGACTGCACACACATTACAATTTAAGACTAGTGAATTAAACTTTTTTGGCATCTAAATCGAATACAAAATCTGATTAACTAAAGTGCCAAAATGTTTATAGCGATTTGGATAATAAAATTTGGTTTTAACACAGAACAAAAGTAGACTTTAGGCTGCTGTATATTAGATGCATTGTAGCATTGTGGTGAAGTATGAAATGCCTGGACATTGTGTACAATGCAAGATTATCTTTGGCAATTTATGAAAAGGTGAATGTATATGGATAGGGTCAAGCTTAGGTAATCTATGAAGAAATCCATTGTTTTTTATACTTTGTTTTGTACAACCTTAACAAAATGTCGTAAGTATTTCATAAATCACCTGTGCTACTAAACATATGCATACACTATGATTTCATATAGAAAGATTTGTATCACTATTTCAACTTTACAGTAGGCTACTGTACAACTATCTATCATTGGTGGTGTTTTTCTTTATCAATAAACTCAGAAATATTTTTCAAAATAATTGTACTTTATCATTTTTTCTTGAACAAATTTAATCCTTTTGGTTAAAAATGATATATACACCAATTTCCAATTAAAAAAAAAAAAAAACTGGCAATACAGAAATCTTTTAACAATGTTTTGACTTCAGAGAATAAAGTAAAAACCGTTGTAAAATATATAATGTATCTGGTATTTTAATATGTAATCCTAAATAATAAATATAAATACAAACAGTACAAAATAGTTATGTACAATATTATCAGAGCAGCGACGGCTCGAGATACAATAGCAGCACAGGGCCAATTACAACATGGAGCCCTTAAAATAAATATTTGATAAAATTCTCGACCTTATTTTTTTTAATAAGATTTTCTTTCTTACTTTTTTTAGAATTCAGGGTACATTTTTCCCTTTATTTTTTTTAATTTTTTTTTTTTGATAATTTTTTAAAGTTTATTCTTTAAATAACCATTATTTTTAAACTTTAGGTAGTGGATGCCCCCTATGTCTCGAGCCGTCGCTGTATCAGAACCCCCACTAGTCAGAGGAAAAGAGTTATTCTCATTTATATTGTAAAAAATCAATTTCTGACTAGAAATTTCACCTTATTTTGGTATATTTTTCTATTTTTTGTTGTTATAATCCCTCTGAATGTTTAACAAAGTTCCCCTATATCTCGAGGATCAAGACAAATATCCCCCCCCCCGACCTCTTAATATTTTCTAACTAGTGTGAGATTAATTATAATATATGGTATAATTCCCCAAGCTCTAAGCATATGAGTATCTCTACACACAAATATATATTTTTTACAATAAGGCATTTTTTTAACATAGCAGTGTTATAAATACTTTGTCTAGCAAGTAAATAAATGTAATTAAATTTAGAAAAATACTGTACCCCTGTACATGACTTGAGAAATGGCACAAAATTAACCATAACTAAAATTTTTGTCAACATGGTTAATTAGGCCATATATCAAATAAACTAATAGGTGTCGAACAAAAATAAATTTTATACACAATGGCTAATTAAAATATATTGAAATGATAAACTCCCATTCTTATTTTGGATTTAGCTTCTATCAACTTAATGACTTGTAAAATAAAAAAAAAACCCAAGAATTTCAACATATTAAATCTTTTCTACAGTCTTTTCAAACCACCCTTTTTAAAAGAGACATTAAAAAAATGGGACATTTTCATTGTCATTATATTTACTATGGCATATAGGCTAAAATAGTACGAATCTTTCAGAAAAAAATATTGGTTCATCTAATATTGTTCACTTAGATCTATCTTGTCACAAATGTCTGGTTAATGAAACAAGGGTTTCCATTACAGACTGACAAAGTCACATGATCAACAATTTAATCCAAAGGACAAAAATGGCTTAAAAAAATTACTACAGGCAGAAGCAGTTCATAAATATTATAGGCAAAAGTCAGGACATTAAAAGAATAAGGGTGTGAGTACACTAAAATATAAAACAATAAAATTTTTGAATGGAATCCCAAAATATAATACTTTTCATGTCATAACAACAAAGTATTAAATGCATCAGAAAGAAAAATATATGTATTCTCTTCCTCTATTAAAACAAAAGACCTTATATACTGTACACTCAAAACAATTTGAAAGTTAAAACCTTAACTTTTTACAAATACAATATCACATAATCCAAGTTTACCAAGATTATTTACTGGACATCATCAGCACAAAATGTAATTTGTATTCAATGTTTAGAAATAGATATTGTAGCTTCTATTAATCTACTTTTGGAATGTCATAACCCTAGTGGTAGTTTTTAAAGCTTCTTTCCATTCATTTAATATTTTTATGTATAATTAACTTAAAAAATAGATAGAAATATTTACAGAAATCAGAGAAGGGAATTTTTTTATTTATATCAAGTCTATTTATTTGAAGAATGGCTAGAATTAATGGGAGAGAGAGGACAGATTAACTAATATATTTAGCCTACAGTATAGGCCTATTTGCATTTTTATTTATTTTGAAAACATAAACCAGCTAATATAATATAATATTGTTTATAATCAATCTTCCATTGATTATAAACTATAATTGGATAAAATAACAAGATGGGACTATGCTGATAAAAAAAAAAAAAAAAACTAGTAAAAAATAAAATCAAGAATTTGTACCTAGCTTATTAAAATCCTAAACTTAAATTGTGCGAGAAAACTAAAGATTACATTTTCCATAAGCTTGAATCAGCTGACACTATTTTAATACCGTTTCTACAAGATTTGACAGAAAAATATTTCAAAGTCCGAATTATGAGAAGCCCGATTAATTTAGAGTGACTATTAATCTGGGTCACAGTGAGGTTCCTTTCCTTTGTATGCATTTCAGTAACAAGAAATGTAATCAACTTGTGTTAGTGTAACAGCTGTTATACTGTGAATATGGAAATGAGGTATATGGAGTAAAATAATGACAACTTTGTCTTGATTTGGTTAATCTTGCTTGCTTTCACTGAAATTATTAAAGGTCATGGTAAGTAGGCCTACTTGCAGGATTATTTCCAGAGTGAATAGTTAATATGTTTTGATTTCATTACACACAGGGTAACACAATGGTGCTGATAATGTCCATGTAAACTTTAAACTGATAGCTCACAAAAACTATACTGTATTAAGATTGCATTTATGCTAAAATTTACCTAAAAACAAATCAACATTAAATATACAAGATCCTTAAAAAGACACATGGAAACAAACTTATCAATCATTCCTTTACCATCTTATATACAGCTGCCACAGTGGAAGTAAAATACTAATATTAAGAACCTTTTGCTTTAAATAAATGCTTCTTTATTGTTAATACTTTAATGAACACATTAATTTTTTTTCCAGTTGGAATAACTAAATTGTTCCCTTCAAAAGAATTCCAAACTGTCAAGTAATTGGACTACTCACCTTAATTGTATTATCAAATTCAAAATAAGTTTTTTCTTGATTTTTTTAACAAAATACCTGGCCTATTTCATAATTACAGATGATTGCTGATTAATAAATTTTGAAGTTCATGGTCATATTCTGTATACCTGATTTGAGGATTAATCACAATGTGGACTGGGGACTACATAGGAAAATTCTTTTAACAGGTTTTAGATAATTATTGACTAAAAAAAAAAAGATTGTTTTTACAATATAATTTATACACTTTATGAAACTTTTTTTCTAAACTTAATTTAAACTTGTTAATTAAATAGAATACGATAACTAATTATTTTTATGCAGTTAATTTAATTTTGTAAATAAAGGTTACAAAAAAAACAAGGTCCACCGGGAATTTGATCTAGAAAAATATAGAACTGGGCCAATAATCATGATCTTATTGTCAATAGATCTGCCTACAGTATTTACAATATATATTAGAATATATGATTATAAAGAAAGACTTGACATTATGTTAACACATTGGGTTACTTTTGAAAAATAGGCGACACTTTTTTAAACACTCAGATTTAACACAATAAACTATAACGAGAAAAAAAAAATTTCCAATATTTAAATTCTGACCGACCATGTTACAACAAAGCACAGGCATATTATTATTTTTACAAGTTTAAAATTTAAAAAAGCGGAGACTTATAGACATACAGTATTATTTTTTAGTTAGGCTAGACTAAATGATTATACTATAACAGATTCTATCAGTACAATTTTCTATATATGATTAGTTATAACTTATAAGCCATTAAAAAAAATATAAATATCTGTAAATCTGAGATTTTTATTTCACAATTTTAACTACGGTGAACTTGAATTTATACCTTAAACTATATTAATGCTTTAAATATAGATTGCAAAATGTCCAGAGAAAGAAAAATTTATTTTAATGCCATTTGACAACATTTTTATTACGGTACTTAGATTTTGAATTTCTACAATATAATTTTTTGGGAAACTGTAATTTAATTTGAAAATTAAGTAATCTAATTTTCGGTACGGTAATTATAAAAACATGAAAACTAAAGAATAGTAGCCTATCTGAATTATTTAACAATTTCCATTTAGAATTTTTAAAAGAATTAAACTTGGATTTGCTGTAGGATCCTCTATAAATAATCAGTACGGTATGGTAAAGCTTTTTTTAATAATAAAAAAAAAAAAATGCTCGTACTGATATTAGTAAAAAATGGTACTACCTGTATTTATCAGGCCTTTATATGTTTTAAATAGAAACCTGTGTTGTATCATGGTAAAGCCTAATTGAAATTTGATTGGTCAGAATCAGAACTAGAAACTTTAAAAGAAAATTAGATTTACTCAAAGCAAAATTATGTCATTATAATTAGTCACATGAGAATCGACACAAACTGATTGATATTAAAACTAAAATCACGGCTACAAGTGTAGGTGGTAAATGTTAGCCAAACAGCAGTTCCATACACCTAATTAAGGTACAGTATATGTTGGCCAACTTTACTTATAATCTTTTTAAACTGCTCTGGTTATTATTTAAAAATTGCAAAAATATCAAAAGGAATTGTTAGCTATAGGGAATTAACTAAAGTTACATTTTGAATGAAAACCAGATAGTTTAATAATCCCAAAAATGAAATCAATGGCAGTGAAGTTGGAAGTGAATGCTTTCTAAATGTAACTTTGTAAATCTAGAATTATGCTACATAAACAAAAATTGTTTGACAAATTAAAAAAAAAAAAAGTTTGAAGTTAATAGAGCTCCAGTCATTTCTCAATAGAAATTACATGATTATAAACTAATAAAAAAAACCACAGCGTTAAGAAGTTATTGTTATATCTCTAGTAAATCTGGATACTTGAACCCATCAGAAATATTAAGAGCTAAATTACCTCATAACCCTACAAAGAGAAAGTTATTTTATTAATTTTGAAAGAAATTGTAGCAAGAAAATGGAATTGGGAATAACAGTATAGTAATAATTTTGGAATCCCTGAAAACAAATCCTACACAAGAAGGTTGATCTTAAAAAAAGCCCTACTCATTGCCACCCTTATTAAAGAAAATTTGACACAGTTCCAAATTTTGGCACATCAAACTATGAAAACATTTCAAGAGAACAAATCAAACACAACAGAATGAATAAAATCAATATAAATTGCATTGTATTGCATTGTCCAATTATTATGCACTTCTTGATCATCTTGTTTTAACCAATCAAATGGTAAATTTAATTTTAACCATCAAAACAAATAGAGGAAGAGTTTTAAATTGTTAAAAATCTTTCGAGTTAACAATGAGAAAATTTCATTTAGAAAAATAATCACTATATATACTTATACAAAATATCTACAAATATGTGAATGAATCAAGACATGAGGTAATTAAAAAATGGACACTTAATGTCACAATCCAGAATAAATAATTTATATTATTTAATAATAAAAAAATCTACCCCCAAAAACATGAGTCGAAAGTGAAAACTTGACATTTCACCTTGTAAAAGCCATTTGATTAATAGATAAATAGAAAACAGGAAAATATGTTTTTAATTTCAGATCTGAGTCATGTATAGGCTATGGTCTATTTAAAATAACTTACAATACACATTATAAGAGTTTAGGCTCTATAAAGTGAAAAAAGATCAGATTCAGCAGATCTAAAATAAAATTAGCAGCATTGAGTTGTAAGATAAAAAAAAAAAAAAAAAGATTGCCGCATATTTTACATATCCATAATATTAATCTTAATATATAGATACGGTAAATGTTTAAAAACTAAAAAAATTAAATAACTCAATACTTTTAATGCAAGAGATGCAATAAAGTTCAATATTCGGTGGCAGAACTAAGAATGTATGGGGTCCCCCTGCAAAAAATATACAATGGGCCCATCACAAACCTTGTTACTTATATATTTATTGTTCAGCTGTGGATCACTCGAGTCCATGGGCCCCCCCAGCAAGGGATGCCCGTTAATATTACACCACTTTAAATATTGCTCAGATATAATGTATGTTTATTTATATACAGTGTAATGAATAAAATGGAGAAAAATCGATGTTTCCTTACAAATGAAATATTTTTCTGAAACTTTCTTAAAGGTTATATTCAAAGTCAGTTGCTAAAAAAAAAGTCATCAAGACAGAAAAAAAAATTACATTAACCCCTCTTCCCCCCTTAAAAAAAACATTTTGCCCAAACCAACAAAAAAAATTAAACATCCTTACATATGGTATAATTACTCACCTATGCCTAAATCAAAATAGTTTGAGCATTGTCAACTATGAAATAAATCTAGCTAAAATTACAATAGCTATGAATTTGTATCACCTAATGATTAAGATAATCTCACCTGCAGTGCTCTCAGGGGACCAACTCCCCTGACACTCACCCTGATTTCTTAGAAATGAAATATGCTTATTCACATGTAAAATCTGATAATTTTCTGATATTCTAATAGCCTAATTAAAAATTTAATAAAATTTTCCTATCTGACTGGCTATAAAACAAATTTGACCATTTTTAGCATTGACTTATTTGATAATAATTGGTATATTGGTAATGGATTTTCAGATGTAATAGATAATATATTATAGACAACTCTACATAGGGTAATTAACACTAAGCTTCTCTACTCTCTACATACTGTACTTATACTGAGATAAGGTTTGCATTATATGATAAATAACTTTCAATGCTAAAAATCATTCTAGAAAAAAAAAATTCCCAGTAAAAGAGGTAAGCCCTCTCATTTATGCAAGTTCAAAATTATTTGTCTTCCTCCCATATAAAACAGATGAACCAGAAACATCTTATTGCAATAATTGCTCTTTTCATTACCATAATTAGAGAAAATGGTAAAAAAAAGATGGCGTCCACTCTCCTACCAAAGAAAACAATACCTGGTTATGCTCAAAGCGAATAAAAATATCATTTGCATAAGATTATATTAAATGAACTTGGTATTAATAAAATCATACCGTTTTACAAAAAAAAAAAAAAACTACAGTACACATGCCTAGCAATAATTCAAAGTAATGATAAAAAATTAAAATTGAAAGAGCTAAGCTATCTACAGTACTTACAATATACTGTACATATTTGCCTAGATGAGTCATTTGCCACTCTGTAGAGATTTTGAGAAATGCATTTTGAAATTGGAAGTTGTTTTAGTAAGTCAAATTTTTGTTTTACCTTTTCATTTTGGTTTTATAAAATAAAGATTACCGTAATAATGTTGCGCAGTGAAACTACAGCATTATTAAATTTCACTTAATAGACACAAATGTAATCATCAATTTGATTCTAAGTAGTGACTATTGTATATTTAAGTATGAATACTTTATGTACAGTATACTGTATATAATATTGTCATTAGTTGCTCAAGAACTACCGGTACATTAAAAATTTACTTGAGAAAATAAAACTGATTCCATTATAAAATTTGTCTACATGGTTCACAATAAAAGTATAGAATAAGCAAAACTACTATCTCACAAAATTAATATCAGGGGAAGATTTAGTTCACTTATAAAAGTGAAAAATAACAAGCAGATAAGACTACAGCATTATGAAAATAAAATATTTTAAAGCTTTCAAATGTAGGTTAACAAGATTTAAAATTTTAATACACAAGCGCATGTATAAAGTATGTTCATTTCTCCCTAATAAGAATCTTCTGTACATACAATAGATAAAGAAATATATTTAATATGAAAAATTAAGTTATACTAAAGATTGGGGTTGAATTAGTAAAGTTATGAATGAGAGAGAAAAGTTTAGGTGATATACAATAAGCCTATTATAGCCTACTGTAAATTAATTGCGAAAGAAGCCACCAGGTGGCTACAAAAAGTTTAAAAATGTATCTCAGGCTGTTTCTGTAGTAAATGGAGCGCCATACTTTGCTATACAGTTGGCAAGCAAGCTTTGGAACTTTTTTATTCTAAATTTTCAAAAATTCACCTTCAGGTCAGGAAAAGTCACAGGGAGTCCAAAATATCCTGTTGAATTTGCTTTAGCAGGGCTTTACCATTGTGCTAGGATGAGTGATTGAGTAAATGAAAACCTTACCAATACAGACTTTTCTATACTTTTATTATGTAAATAGGTTGCACCTTAAAGCCCGAGTTAGACGATACAAACTGCATTCAAATTTCATCGCTCATGACGTGATTGACCTAGATAGTTTGCAGTTTGAATCGACGAGATGTCAAATCGAACTGAAAAGTGTAGATCACTGACTTAAAAATGGTGTAGATTGTAAGTTGAATGAAATGAACTGTCATTCAGTCATCAAACATGCCAACCAATACAATGATCGCATTGCATCAACACGTGATCAGTGCTGTTTGAAAAAAAAAAAAAAAACCATCATGGACTCCTAAAATATGAATTTAATTTGGAAAATTTAATATTGAACTGCGATTAATTCATAGTTATATTATTATTAGCAGTTTAAATATGAGGGTGAAAGAAAGCTTTCACGGAAAAAAAAATGCTAATCTAAAAGTGTTTGCTTATCGTTTAGTTTGAGCTAAATAGTGATGAAAATACAGTATGGTGACCAGCCTATGCAAATATAGATGATTCATCGAGTACACCTATGACATATTTTTGGCCTTAATTTAAAAAAAAATACTGTAAGTTAGAGATTTCTCCACTTTTTTTAAAAAAAAAAATCAATCTTTTTCAATATAGTTTACAAAAACAACATTTCTGCTCTTTAACCCATTTATTTACTTCAATAACAACATCTTTAGTCAATTTCACAACAAAATGTTTTATTTATTGTCTTAAAATGATAATCCTGACAAGATTTTACTTTCTGGACCTCCCCCCCCCCTCCTTCCAATATTGCTGCCACAACTCGCATTAGAATATTAAATCTAGTGAACAAAAACATTGATCAAATGCAGAAAGGACTAGCTAAAATATGTTTTATATAAGTTGATATATTTTATAATGACGGCTACATTTCTGCACGTCATTTTAAACAGAATAAAAAATAAATAAATAAAAAGTTATGTAATTTATTAATAGTAGCCTATATGACATTTAAATCTATTTTAATAAATTTATTGTACGGTATATTTCAATTTTTTTTTTTTTTATAAACATTTTATAATTGAAATAAATACCATAAATTTTAAATTCATTTGGCATTATCTTCTTTTTAATCATATGATTTATTGTATTTTAGAAATGTATATATGATAAATAAAATTTGTTTAAAGTGAAAAATAGCCTACTGTAAATAGAATG
>PXIH01S0017317.1:5716-18542 GCA_003024985.2 Euperipatoides rowelli
GGGCGGGCACCGGGTGTTAAGGCTGAAATCCGTGCAATTCCCGGATAATATGGCAACCCTAAGCCTAAGAAATACATGAAGCATAAATAATTTATCTTTATAAATTCAATCTGGCTTATTCCATAATTGGGATATATTAGAACATAATTGAAATTTAACTACTATTATGATGCTATCTACAGTAGCCTATATGTTTATATTTTTATGTTTATATATTTTTTGTTTTTTAGCTAAAGGGCTTTATATATTACTTTGTCCTGCAATATAACATTCAACTATAATTGATGATATGTCGTCGTTGAATAAAGGAATAATAATAATTTATAATTTTTCTGAACAACCCAGGGCTAGCCTCTCTATTGATCTGTCTCTTTAGTTACACATATTGCAACGAGAGGTCTTCAGACCTACAGTATGTAGGCTACATAAGTGATGTGTGCATAAAATAGTTCCAATTTTTCTTAAGAGTTTTGGGCCATGTCCTCAAGCAATAAAAATGATCTCATTGTATTTCCAACCGTAGTTATGGGTTTTAGTGTCATTCAATTTAAATGAACTCCAAGTAATATGCACTTTTTTTATATTAATTTTATAAATCTCCCATTGATTAGTGAATAGCATTCAGTTGGGATTATTTGGTTATTGTATTTTGTGTTGCTTAAATGTATTTCAAGTTGCTTTGAATTGTTTGCAGGGATGGGCAAAATATCAAAAAAAAGTTGCCTATGTGAAATACAATACAAAACCAAAAATGTATTTGAAATACAAAATACTTTGTATCTTCAGTCTTCTCGAAATACAAAATACTTTTTATACAACACCTAATGTCAAAAAAATATCAGTTTGTCAAACATTTTTTTTTTAGGTTAGCCTACATACTGTACTTAAAATGCTAAATCATCACTTTCAGATTTTTGTCTTTTCGAAGTAGTTTTCAAAATGACTAGAATTTTTTTTTTTTTTACTATATACTGTACAAATAGGCTAGGGCATTGCCCTGTTACAAATTGAAAATAAGACGGGTATAAACAAAAACAGAAGCTCTAATGTGGTACAATTTAGAAAACACTTAACAAAAGAAAATAATTAGAAGATTGCCAAATCTTGAAATCTTGTACTGGATGATAAAAATAAGTCCAGGGCTGATTTGAATCTGGAAAGATTTAGGCTTTTGAAAATTACATCTGGGAGACTGTTCCAATACTAGTAACTTGAATCTATGGTCTCGAGATGTAACTCTATTGAAGAGAGTAAAAACATTAGAACCATTGTTATTTAATACTATTTCTTTAAACATGTACCGGTATATTAGATCGTTTCTCGTCATACATTGATTTGGGGAAAATATTTTAATTATCTGATATCTTTCAGAATATTCCTTATAAAAAAGACCTGGGATAAGCTTGGTTAAATGCCTGTAACATATTTCGATTTTAACTAAACCCCCTTTATTACTGTAACCAATAGCATGATAACAACAATCAATATGTGGTTGTATATAATATTTGTAAATTATGGAAAAGGAATCTATAGTTACTTAATATTCTTGATATAAGCAAATTTGGATTTCATTTTTTTTATAGTATGGTCTGCTTGAGCTGAAAAATTGAACTTGGGGTTGAAGATTACACTCGGATCTTTATGCAAGTCAACGTATTTGATGATAGAATTATTAATAAAGTATGAATTAATGGTAGGTCTTGTACCAAAAGACATGGCAGCAGTTTTTTTCACTTACAGATAACTTGTTAAAATGACACCACTGGTATAATTTATTAATATCCTCCTGTAAAATCATATGATCATTGATATTTAACACTAGACTAGGTGTGACGGGAGGTCTGGGAGTTTCATCGAGGATGCTATCTGTAGCTTCCACAGCCTTTTTTCATCTAGGCCCCAAGCTATGGAACGATATTCCATCAGAAATTTGAAATATACGATCCTTAAACACTTTTAAAATAAAATTATTGCAATTCATCAGGTAAACACCTCGATAAAATTTTCTTATTGCATTTTTTCAAATTGTAGGCTAATTATTTGTTTTATATAGTGGAATTTTTTTATTAGCAGATTCTGTTGTTTTATTTTGTAATAATTGTCTAATCACTTTGTACATCATCGTCTATTATTTTTATTGCTTGTTTATAGTTTTTATTTACTTTTGTTTATTTTTTTTGTTTATTTGTAATATTAATGTAAATGTATTTTATTTGGACCCATTTTTTGTAATTTACTACAATGAATCTGGAAGAGCGACTTTCTTTTTAGATCGTTGAAGATTTGGCTAAATAAAATCAATCAATTTATAATATGTGTAAATATTTTCAAATCATCGGCGTACTAAAGATCCTTTGAACTAAATATTTGAGAAAGGTCTGCTAAGAAAATATTGAAAAACATGGATGGCAGGACTGCTCCTTTAGGCAGACCTGTATTATTAGGATAGTAATTTGACGCATAGTTACCTAATTTTACTTTTAAATGCCTTGCTAGGAAGTAGTTAATTAACCAATTAACTACAAATGAATCAAGATTTAGAGAAATGAGCTGCTTTATTAATATTTCAGGTGAAATAGAGTCAAAGGCGGCTGAAATATCAAAGAATATGACATCTGTTTGAACTGAGCACTCAAATCCCAGTGAGATGAACTCTAAGTACAGCAATATTGGAAGAGGTTGATCTGCCTGGGCGAAATCCATGTTGACTGACTGACAAAATGTTTTCTCTATTGATTTGAATACTAATTCTTTTGAGAATTATTTTTTTTCCACAATTTTACCAACCGAAGAGGAAATAGTTATTGGCCTGTATGAATGTATATTAGACCAGTTTCCCTTTTTATAAATGGGTGTGATAACTCCTTTCTTCCATTCAGTAGGTAAAACTCCGATTTTAATGAGATGTTAAAAATGATTGTCAAAAGTTTAACAAAGAATGGAGCACATCTTTTAATGATAAAATTGGAGATCAAATCGTCTGCTGAAGTTAGTGAGTCTTTACATTCAACAATTGCATGAAAAACTTCCGATTCATTTATGGGCTTAAAGTTTGAAACGTTACCCATATTCAAAATAGTATAATTAACGGTGTTGAATCTGAAATAATACATCATGAAAGCTTCACAAATGTTCACTTGACCTGTTAAAAGCTTGTCATTATGAATTATTTGATTATGATTTTTGAGTTCTTTTTTTTAGGATAGTGAAAATTTAATTATTTCTTGTACATTTATTAATAAGGTTTAGCTCGTGATTTTTTTTTTTTTTGCTTCTGAGATATTGGAGACAAAATTACGCTGTTTTTTTATATTCTTCGTAATTATGACTTGTTTTGTTGATCTATATTTTGAATCTTTTATTTTTATGTTTTATCTTCTGTAGAATGATGTTATTCATCCATTTTGGCCTGATTAATTTATTGTCATGAGAAGTATTTTTAGGTGTGTTATTGATAATAATTTGTTGTATGAATTTATTGAAGACTATAATTATTTTCGAATAGATCATCACTTGAAAATAAATTAACTACTGGAAAACCATTAAGTTCCAGATTAATAATAGAAAAGTTTGCCTTTTTTGAAATTATAACCATTTGAATTGTGGCTATTGTATTGTAGCGCTAAAATCATTTCAATTCTTATGACATGATCACTTTTCCCCGCGGGTGGATCATAAAAAAACATTATCAGTGATATCCATATCACTACAGAACATTAAATCAATGGTGGAAGAGCTATTTCCTCTGAATCTGTTTAGTTCTTGAATTACCTGAAACAACAAATTCTTTTGAGTTAAATAACTTAGAACCAAAAGAATTAGGTGGATGATTACAAATGCCTAACTTCCAATTAATGTTGGGTACATTAAAATGCCCATTAATGATTAACTGATTAAAGTTTAAAGCTCTAAATATAGAGCTTTTTTCTAATAAGCTTAAAAGTCTGATATTGTCATCCATACTGGACGAAGCCGATCTATAATTACCGCAAATAAATATTTCTTATTATTAAGTATTAAAGAGAACAAAAGGATTCGGTGCTATCAGCATTTAAATCTGTTAACGGTTCACAAAATAAATCTGAATTAAAAAATATTAATAATCCACCACCTGTCTGTCCTTTCTAAAAAAATAAAATCCTGCCATTTGAATGCTTTCATCTAGATATGACTTGTTTAACCAGGTCTCAACTAAAAAATATCAGGTCTAATTTATCGTCTAAAATATGTGTTAACTCATTTAATCTTTAAAAAACTATTAGAAAGGTCGAAGGCATAAGAAATTAAGTCTACTATTTTGGCTTTTGGTACAATTGTACTTGAAATTGAATAAAAGTCACTTAATAACAGCTTGATAGATGAACATAGTCCTCTACCAAAATCGTCTGCTATTATAAGCATTCTTGGTTTTGAAATATTAATATGATTAGAATTAATATTATCACTAGTATTGATGGTTGAATGAACTTGAGACTGAAATTGATTTAATGGCATAGATGAATGAGTAATTTTTCCGTGTTGTAAGTTTGATATATTATTATAATTAAAGTCGTAACTCTTAGCTTTTAAAGATCCTATAATGACTTAGAACTGCCTTTTCAAGTAAGTTTAAAATGGCTTTGTTTACATTTTCTAATTCTGAGGATTTAGATGAAACGTTAAAATTAAGGTTATTACATTTTCTTTCAATCTCATTGAAACAATTAGTATTTAAAGTAATGTTATTGTTGAGAGTGTCTACTTTAGATAGAAGACTATTATTGAATTTCTTTGATTTGGAAGGTGATGAAGAGTTTGAAGAACATGTTGATTTGGCAGAATTATTTTTACCTGAAAGATTAAAACAATTATGCAAAGCCACAGATTATTTTTGATATTGGAGATCACATAGTATTATCTCACAGGTAGATCTGCACATCCTATATGGTACTATTTTTCACATGTTCCATCACAAAGGATAGCTTTGTCAGAATCTTTTACCAAGGCCTTACATGTAATACATATGTGATTGGTATCCATTTTGAAATTATAGACAAACGTAATAAGATTAGATATAACGGCCCAAAGGTAAAAATGACGAAATTAACAAATTAGATTGAGAGACACGCTCTTGTAAAATAGGTTAAGATAAATTTATGTTAGCTATATAACGTTGAACCTGTGGTTATAATAATAACCTGATCTAAATAATGCACTATATCCAATCAAATCTAAAAAGGTTATAAATCACTTACGTAGATAATGTTCATTTTACAATTGCAGTTATTAGAATGGAGCTCAGGAAAACGGGATTTAATGGTAGTATAGTAAGATTGAATTCTAGGCTCACAATCACCTATAAATGACTAATCTACGGTAATACTTTGAATCGATAAAAATCTGACTAAAGAACTGGATCATCTGCAGTTAAGATCTATAATACAAAATCCGTGATTATCCGAGAAGTCAAGATATATGAGCGAATAAATATACATGGGCTGCTTAATAAAATAATTAGCTTAAAAACTAAACCAACATTGAACTTTTAAAAGATCGACCATTACGGTCGACGCCTGCACACTCTTTATGAAAACTTTTATATTTACTTGCCAACTTCAACTTTTATAAACCTGAATTTTCAGTTAAATTAATTTTTAAAAGTTCATTATTACACTTGCCCCTTTTTAGGGAGTAAGTGTAATCCCAGGAAAGATACGATAAGTGTAATGTTAATTAAAATTTATTTGGCAACACATGATTCATCATAGGGCAAATTGTGCTAGCATACAATGTTGAGGCTGAGATATATTTGTTCAAATAGAATAGTTAGCAAGGTTATTACCAACCCTTAGTTTCCTAAATACAGTACAAAGTATTTCTAAATGTAATATAAAGTATTTCTTTAAAAAAAAAATTACAGCCAGTAGCTGTTATTTTAAGGCTAGGACTCGATCAGCAAAGTAGAATAAAAAATAAAAATTTAACTGAGAAACAAGAAAACATAACTGGCGGAGCAAGCGCAGTCAAGCTGACTGAGACATTCAAGGAAAAGTAAGCTTTTAGAATATTTAATAATAATGAAGAGCTATTTAAATTGTTTTTAACAATAAAAGTAAATGGCTACCAAATTTTCCAAGTTTCAATAATTGGTTTTTAAAACCATAAATTCAATTTTTAATCACAGAAAAATCTGTTTCCCTAATCATAAAGACCGCTGCATTAGGGGATCTACACACTGTGGTATGTGGAGCGGTAGACAAGAAGGTAAGACTAGTGGTTTTGAGAGCAATATAAAGGAATTCTTACTTCTCAAAAGAAAATTATTTTTATACATCCGATTTGACAATCGAAATGATCCTATCAAACTTAAAAAACTTAATATTCATATCAACGGCAATAGTGTAATTTACCCCGACCACTATACTGAATCAACACAATAATGATTCCATAATTATTAAAATAACAGAGATACCATTAAAGTTTGAAAAAGAGGTATTGAAGAACTATCTGAATAATTTTGGAGAAATAATTTTATCAAACGTATAAAATATGTCAAAGAGGGAACTAGCTGCTTATCACCCACTACTATAATCTTCAAAAAAAATAAAGATGTTGACTTGTTAATGATCCCTTACTATATTGTTTTCCATTCCAATAATTATGCATGGATCTTTATTGAAAATCACAATACATGTTGCTATAAATGCAAAATCAGAGGCCACGTGATGAAAGAATGTGCGGCGAAATGGTGTCATTTGTGCAATATCTACTTCGTTGACTATCATAGTTGTGTCGCTAATAAAAGTGATTTTAAAACTCCATTTATAGACTTATTAAATTTTTACACGGAAAATAATATTAAAAGTGAACACATTTATCACATAAATACTGATAAGAAAATTGATAATGTGCTGACCACTACAGGTACAGCTGACAATCATAAAAAAAAAACTCCAATAATGCAAGATCCAATTGTCATAAATCCTAATAAAAGAGATTTTGCTAAGGTTTCATTCTCATCACCTAAAAAAGACGGCCTTAAACATATTAAACCAATGAATACGGTATCAAATCAAGCCAAGATAAAATGATCAGGAAAATTGATTTCATAAATGGTCAAGTCAAGATAACTGATTTAAATCAAACAAAAAATTGATTGCCTGCCTGGAGAATATTTGAGCTCTAATTATGGAATCAATCAAGATTTTGTCCCTAAATGTACAAGGCGTCAATAATTACAATAAAAGACTTTAAGTTTGTCAAAACCTGTTGTGCACAATTTACGGATCCAGGAAACTAAACTTAAAAAATTAAATAGTATCCGATTACAGATAATTGAACAAGACTATGATATCATTGAAGGAAGAAACTTCTCTGCATGCATCCAAGGGAGTAATGACATTGATTAAAAAAATCCCCTACTTTGAAGAACATTAAAATCTTATATTGTGATCCCAGAAATATAATCAATAGATTACTTATTAATGGAAATACTGTTATTTTAATTAATTTCTATGCACCTAATAGATCAGATAAAGCAGGACTAATGATTATTCTAATTATGGATAAAATTTCATGTTAATGATCCAATTATCTGGTTGGGAGATTTCAACCTTCAACATGTTGAGAAATACAAATTATTCCAAGTGTTTATGAGCAAAAAGGGTTTAATTGATTGTTCTATTAATGATAAATTTGATGCATTTACTAGAATTACTCAATCATCATCAACAAAAATAGAATATATTTTTGCCAATACTGACCTAATGTTTGATAATGAATTTAGTATTAGACCAGTTTTCTTTTCTGATCATTTATCAATTTGTCTTTTCTTTAGTGTTTATATCATTAGAGTCTATAACTGTTATTACCATAGGCATAGATATATGTTCCTACATACGGCTGTATAATTTTTTATTGATGATTATAATTTCATTTATTGTCTTATGTATAAGGCAATTAACAATACTGATGATGGATATGTGAAATGGTTAGTGTTTAAAAAAAAATTGGCTAAATATTTCTCTAGCCTAAATAAGGAATTTGTTGAGAACCTTAATATTAATTTAAAGGTCCTCCAGAACTCATTGGAATATTTAGTTGAAAATGATAAAGCCAATACTACTGTAAATCTTTTGTAAATATTAAAAAACAATTAACGGTAGCCTAAAAGACTTAAATGATAAAAATGACCAACTAGAAAAAATTACAAAAATATTTTAAATAATAAAGTATTAATACTAAAAGCGTAACCAATAGAATTTTTTTAAAAAAGTAAAAAAAAAGGGGTCCAAAAACATAAAAGAAAATGAAATTATATATTATGAAGAAGACAGACCAATTAATATATTTAAAATATAGAGAACAACTCTCAATTGTCACTTTGGACTTTAATGAAAGTGAAAATAATATAAAGTTTGTAATTGATTATGATTCAACCTTCTCCATCACAGGGTTGGTGATAGTTAATGGTCTCAATAAATATGCGCCTCCAGGACCAGATTCAATAGGTATTGATAACTACAAGAAATTCTCACATTTTTGATCCCATTATTAAAAAATCTATATAATATGTTTATTAACTGCAATATTGCAGGTAACTATATTAACCAATCATACTTTTTTTTAATTAATAATGATAATATAGACAAATCTACTGACCCTTCTATGATTATAGACCAATTAGCATTGAAAATGTGGACCAAAAGATTTTCACAAAAATATTAAATCTTTATAATAAAAAGGTAAGAGATCTTGTTAACCCTTTTCTTTTTGCAGCTAAAGGAAAGTCCATACAAACTCCTTTGTTTTACCTTATGGAAACAATCAATTCAGTTCATAAGGATAGAAATAAAGAGGCTATCTTACTAAATAATAGATTTTACCCAGGCCTTTAATAATATTTTTTTAGGCTTTTTGGCTAAAATTATCATAAAATTACTTGGAAGTTCTAATCTTTCTAGAGTTTTTATTAACTACATTTATACTAGAACCTTATAAAAACAATGGTAAACTATATCCTGAATTTAAAATTACTTAATCAGTACCACAAGGCTCAACTTTAAGTGCAACACTCTATAATATTTTAGTTAATGATTTAGTAGAACAATTAGATTAAAATCTGACTGGATTATATGTAAAATCATTTAATACTAACTTGAGAGTTCTCGGCTGTATTTTGTTCTGATAAATTTGACTTGGAAACAGTAAAAGAAATACTTGATAATTTTATTTCAGAGTCGGGAGCTATTATAAACTACAAAAAAATCACATGCCTATGAGGTTTTGTTTAATAAAAAAATTGAGGGTTTTGGAATGATCCCTCCAGAAAAGGTTTTGGGCCTACCATTTCCATTCTTTTGTTCAAGCTTGAAACATAAAATTCAAATGATAATAAATGAAAAAATTAACAAAACTTGAAATTATATCAAAAATAAATACCTTTCTTTTTCTCTTAAGTTAAAATGTTAAATGTATATGCTACCCCCAATTATCAATTTTTATGCCCCATTTATAAAATTCACTAAAAAATTTATTAAAAATATTTACTCAATATGGCCTACTCGTCAACAATATGGGCAGGGAAAAAAAATGTATGATAGCCTTAGAAAAACTAATGTATCCGTAACACTATGGCGAGTTAGGACTAAAAGACTTGGAACGAATGCTATTCAATTCATTTATAAGACTTTTATCACATCTAGATTTAATGGGTTACAGTTCCTCCAAATGACACCCCCACCCCCTTTTTTTTTTTTCAATTTAATTCACCTATTTAAAAATGTTATGGATGATCCATCTACAATTAACTATAAGTCTTTAAGTAAACTAAAATACGACAATTTTATTAATCTATACTCAATCTATTATGAAAACCTTAAAAGTCCAAAATCAATGCTTCCCATCGATTTTGGACTTTGCTTTCAAAATTCTTAACACTTTGCCTGTGAAAGAAATAATTTTTAGAAATGATATGACTGATCAATTAATCTTCTAGATTATTAGAGTGCAAGGTTTATGAAATGGCAAGAGAAAGTTTTTTTTATTTTTGTGGATTAAATATCTGTAATCTTTAGTTTTCGTTTTATTTTATGGAAGCATAGGAACAAGTACGTTCCAAGGAATTAGGGACGATGTATTTATGTTTCTTAAAAGTGAGCTATCACCTTTAATTTTGAAAGATTATATTTGGATCAGTAAATTTTTAAGAAGTGTTGGTTTACTAATGAAATTAATATTCAAAAATTCTAACAAAATGAAATGATCTCTTAATATCAGTTGTTAAATCCTTGATATATAATTTTATTTTTCATTTGCTGTTTAAGCTTCATTCTCTACTTTTTGATATGTTTTAGAGGGTAATAAAACATTTAAAGAGATCAAAAGTATTTTTTCATTATAATTCCTACTTTGTTTTAATTTTATAAATTTTATCCTATTGCAATTCTCGCATAAGAACTATGATTTTTACAGTTATGTTTTAAGAACTTTAATAATTCCCAATCATTCAATTATTAATTTTATACTAACTTAATACAGTTTTAATTTTGTATTGTTAAATTTGTAATTATATATTTGTAAAATGTGTAATATTTTCTGTTTATGTTAGTTTAAGAACTCTGTAATTTTTTAATAAATAAAACATATTTGTAGGGAGAAGCCCACTTCAATAAATATATATATATAACTGCAACAATCAGATTTTTTGATTTAGTCATTCTTCGGCCATTAAGTTGACATGACAAAATTTTTGTGAAACAAAAATTTTATTTAATATTTATTTAAAATCGCTGTTCTTAGCTAATCAAATTATTTGTATAAAAAGTGATGCCTGAGATACATCGCTATATATCATATTATATGAAATAAACTTAGATTATTTTTTCAACGATAAACTGAGGATTGATTTGGATTATGACAGGTTATACGATATCATAGAAAAATGTATTATTAAATATTCCTAAAATGAGTTAAAAAAATAAAAAATGTAAAGTCAAATGGTTAAATAAAGATTTACTTGAGTAGTTAAAGGGAAAAAATATTTTGTTCAGAAAATACTGTATATGAAAAATAAATCTCAAGATAATTTTATGAAATATAAAAAATTAAATTTAATTCATAGAAAATTGAAAAAAAGCTAGAAAGAATTACAAAGGAAACAATAGGCTACATAATGCAAGATAAGATATATAAATGTTCTTTATAGAATCTGGATTTACAGAACAAATTGAACTTATAAATGTTTATACTACTATATTTACTGAACTAGTAGATATTAGTAATCAGTTTGTAAAGCATTTCAATAGATTTTCTAAATCAATTAATGTTAGTGTAAAGAAATTTAATGCAATGAATTTTAAAAATATCTTGGAGAAAGTTTTGTTTGTGATTGCTAAACCAAAAAAATTCTTTAGCTATAGCAGAAGAAATTATTCAATTTTTTAGGATAAAAAAAGTGTAAAGAGTTTTTTTTTAAAATTTGTTTCAAAATTAGGTAATTTGTCTTTGGACCATAGAGTAGTTCCAGATAAATGGAAGCATGTATTGTAAAACCTTATTACAAAAAAGGCAGTAGAAGTTTAGTGTCGTCTTGTAGACAAATCAATAATAGTTCGGCAATTTCCAAAGTAGTAGAAAAGATCATTCTTAGTAGAATTAATACTTTCTTATTTGAAAATTCCATCTTATCAAAAAACCAACATGGTTTTAGGAATTAGGCACTCCATCAACACAAATTTGATAAAGTTTTCAAATAATTATGAAAAACAAATTCCGACTGATGTTGTGTTTTTGGATCTGGCAAGTGCATACACTATTATTGATCATGAATATATTGATTGATAAGTTAGTATATTTGAATTTTCCTGAAGACATTTGTAGTTGGATATATGTTCTTTTCGATACAAACGTTCGATTAGCATAGTCATAAGTGATGCAATGTCTAAAATAGAATTTGTATCAACAGGTCTTCCACAAGGAGGAGTTTTGTCTTCAGTATTATTCAATATCTTTTTATGTGATATTGATTCTAATATGTCATCAACTCTTTTACAATAAGCTGATGACTTAAAAATATACTGGGGCATTAAAAATGAGGAAGATTCAAAGCACCTACAGAGGGATTTAGATGTATTGTTTAACAGATGTAATGAAAAAAAATTAGAAATTAATTGTAAAAAAAAACAATGGTAACACATTTTGGAAAAAAATATGAAGGTACAGTATTTTATGTCTGATAAAGGTTTGAAGGTGACAAATGTATATAAAGATCTAGGTGTGTTCTTAGTAATTTTGACTTTTCTGAGCATGCTTTAAATATACAGCTAAAAAAAATGAGATCTAAATTTGGTTGTATCAGAAATTCTTTAAAATTTATTACGATTGATACTTTTAGATTTTATATAACGTATGTATATACTGTATATACACTATATACAGCCTTTAATAGAGTATTGTGCCTCAAGCAGGGATCGAAATTAAGAATTTTATAGCCTACTAGGAGCAAATATTTGCTCCCACTCACAAGTGACTGGGAACAAATTGTATCTTACTGGGAGCAATTTTTTTTTTTTCAATTATCGTTATATTGGCTATTTGTTTTAACTTTTTAGGTTATACTTTTTTGCTAATATTATTAAACGATCAGGTAAAATCACTCCATTTAACATCCTTGAATGCTTAAAATAAGGGTCAAATTTACAGTGGAGGATTTCAGGTCCCTTTGCTAAATATAATGGCATAAAGGGATGATTAATATTGCACTATAGCCTCTTCCCTCTCCCTTTTTAGCTTGAGTAAGTAAATAGCCCCCCTTTCTCACAATTTTTTTAATGTACAGTAAATAAAA
>PXIH01S0017327.1:3693-16964 GCA_003024985.2 Euperipatoides rowelli
TGGATTACTTAAAATTAGACTGATAATTTTCAACCCCCCTGTGGTTTACTAACCGAATGAACTTTAGCAAAATGTTCAAAGTGCAGAATTAACACGAAATGAAACCTAATTCCATTTCTTATCAATTAATATTGAGAATGAAAAAAATAAATACGACTATTTTGACTATTATTCATGGATCGATGTTATTTTTCATATATTTTCTAGGGGGAAAAATATTCTTTAAAACAGAAGTTGTGATATAGTAATTCTATTCCTGTACAGGAAAAGAAGAGATAAAACCATCAATACATTATGAAAGAAAAGGGAAAATGTTTTAGAAATTAAATACAGTTGTTAATATAAAAAATCAATTCTGAAAATCTTAGAAAACTAAATCATTTTTTTTTTTTTAAATATATCAAACTGCTAAATACAGGCTTATATTTATTTAACCATGCAAGATATCTTTGCAATTACCATCTGTAGAGTAAATATCGTGAAAATAATGCCAAAAACTGAATATTAATATAATTTGCTTTTTGACAGTGATGTATTGCTAAAAAAAATTAGTATACTGTAGTCTAAATTTATTTCTAAAAATCTCTACAGGCCTCTATAACAGGGTCCAGGGTAGTGCCGTAGTGGAAAGTGGGTTGAGGGGACGTTTGTATAGATGAGAGGTTCCCAAACTTATTTGGCCTACTGCCCCCTTTAAAAAAAAAAATACATGAGTCTCCCAGGAAATACAAATACAAATATGTCATACAACAACAGACTATTATAGTCCAGCGAGGTTGTCTACCTTCTTCAAGCGAACAAAACAGAAAGATGATGAATTAACATTCTTTTATCTATCTATATTTCTACCTATGTTTTACAACATAGTAAAGAAATATGTTGTAAATAAGACACCTTACAGCTTGAAAATTATAAAATTATTTTTTAAAATAAACTATAATAACATTCACATTACACACAGAAAATTAAAATAAATATCACAAATAACATTAAAAATCACCCTAATGAGAAGAATGAATTTGATATATAAGTTTACTCCTATATGTGATTTTAAGTAATTTATTAGGCTACCACATAGTAAAAATTTCATAAATCAATTATATGTGTTTGAAAAAAAAAATAGGAATAATTAAAGTGTTGACCTGCCGGTGAACTTGACCACTGGTCATTATATTAACTTGCATTTTGCCGTGTTTACCTATATGGCAAAATTTGTATGTATGTTTGTATTTTTGTATTCAATAATTCTAACCAACTTCTAGAAGTGCNAGAAAGCTGATATTTGGTACGATGATAGTTTAGCCACTAAAACTGACCAGAAAAATCTGAAAANCCCAANTTTCCATGTAGGGGTGAAAATACGGGCTAAAAACTCATTTTAGGGTGCCTCTGGTGATAAAAGTATGCAACTTTTACATAGGAAATGTATTGGAAGCTTTTGGTCATTTTATAGGATTATCTAAAATGCCTGAGCGGGGGGAGGGGGGGATTATCTAAAATTCCTGGGCAACGCCGCCGTGTAATTCTGCTAGTTTGGAAAATAAAGTAATCACTACAATGTTACACAACAGATTAAACATGTGTAAACGTTTTTCAAAATGTTCGTCTCTTCTTTCTTTACGCTTCCACCGCCCCTTTATTTTTATTCAACACCCATCAATTACACCCAAGGCTGCTAATACCCCCCTGGATCACTCCAGCATTTCCTAGGGGGGGGGGGGGGCATTTTCACCCACTTTGGAAAATTATGATATAGATGGTGCCCACCACCCTACCTGTATTTTAGAATGTGCTCTAGGGCAGTGGTTCCCAACCTGTGGTCCGGGGACCACAAGTGGTCCCTGGAGCATTATCAGGTGGTCCCTGGCTGTTTTAGCAATTTTTTTTAAAAAATCCTACATTTTTAGTTTGGCAACTAATCAATAACTTGGGTAATTGAATATAGACATATTCTTTCTAAAACAATCGATTATGGTATTGTGATATTACATTTAAGCTGGTGCTCCTACCCCCAAAGAAAAATCTCATCAAATAATCATATTTATTTATGTGTGTGTGTGTGTGTGAGGTGGTGGTCCACAATTTATATGTAGTTTGAAAAGTGGTCCTCACATGTAAAAAGGTTGGGAGCCACTGCTCTAGGGTACAAAAGTTTGGGAATCCCTGGTATAGACTGTAGACCTTATACGATTTCATAACTGGAGACATGAAATTAGTGTTTTTAAATGATAAATGAGTGAAACCTTTTTGCTTTCAAGATTGAAATATTGTTAGAAGAATTAAGTTTAGTTTATAAATATGCTAAATAATGTTACAATAATAATATT
Organism: Euperipatoides rowelli; assembly: GCA_003024985.2. Taxonomy (NCBI): domain Eukaryota; kingdom Metazoa; phylum Onychophora; class Udeonychophora; order Euonychophora; family Peripatopsidae; genus Euperipatoides; species Euperipatoides rowelli. The sequence continues at coordinate 6,021 of PXIH01S0017327.1, forward strand.
AATGCCTGCTGGCAGGCCCTCCACAAGGGGGAAGTGGTTGGTTATGGCACATTATATAGTTATGACACTTAACAGCCAAAAAAAGCTTATAAAAAAAAGTGGCCTTGTATGGGTAACACCTAACAAAGTGTTCCAATACCCACCACGTGCCCCCCCCCCCCAAAAAAAAAAAAAATAAAAGCTTATCAAAAATATAAAGTAGTGGCACCAGTCCCCACATGAATTCTTAGTCCTGGGGTCCCCCGATTAAAATGTAGGGGCCTGCCTGCTGGCGTAGTTGAGCTATTAAAAAGAATCACTCGGAAAACAAGTTGATCGTATATCGAATTCCGGAAAAGCCTTAGCTTTTTCCCAGATTAGACTTAGAACAAGTTTAATTGTTTTTATTTTTCCATCATTTTATGAAGGATAAATGGTTGAACTTGAATTTGCAGTATTGTTACAATGTAGAAAGAAAGCATATCAATAAAGTGATAGTTTGATCCCGGGCGGCAGGTGAAAAACATAATTTAAAATAATGATAATATTATTAAAATAATAATAAAAAAAATTAAGAAAAATATACTATTCTCAACCATTTGACAAATCTTCACCAAATTCAGCATATTTACTCTTTAGGACATAGCGAAAAATATATTCTAGCAATAAACCAGGTTACCCGACCCCCTGACTCTATGGACCACCCTCCCATTGGCAAATCCTAAACCCTTGGACCAATTGATAGCAAATTAAGCTGATTTACCCTCTAAGACCCAGTGAAAAATAGGCTTTCATTAACCAAGTTTATTTCACACCCTAACCCTGTACCACCCCACCCCTCCCCATGGGCAATTCCTAAACCCTTGGACCAATTAGTACCAAATTAAGCTGACTTACGCTCTAAGACACAGCAGAATATAGGCTTTCATTAACCCAGTTAAGCCCACTCCCTAACCCTATGTACCACCCCCCCATTGGAAATTGGACCAAATTAAACTGACATACTTTAAGACCCAGAAGAATAAAGGCTTTCTTTAAACCAGTTAATCCCACTCCCTAACAATGTACTCATTGGCAATTCCTAAACCCTTGGACCAATTAGTACTAAATTAATCTGAATTACCCTATAAGACCCAGCAGAATATAAGCTTTCATTAACCCAGTTTATCCCACTCCCTAAACCTATGTACCAACCCCCATGGGAAATTCCTACACCCTTGGACTAATCAGGTCAAATATTGGCACACTTACTCTATAGGAACCAGCACAAATTATAGGGTATAATTGAGCCATGTCACCCCACCATGACTCTATGACCAACACCCCTCTCCATGGGTATTTCCTAAAACTTTGAATGATCGGTATCAAATTTGGAAAATTTACTCACTAGGACCCAGTAAAAAATCTAAGCTATTATTAATCCAAGTTACAACACCCCCTATATCCCCCTCCAGGCAATGTGGGGGGGGGGTGTCTTTCTGCTAGTAAATGTATAATTAAGCAGTTAGCTTGACATTTTGATGATTCGCCCATCTTTTTTTTAAAAAAATAAAAATAAATAAAATAATTTAACTTACTTGGCGGCTAAACGTTCCAAAAAATGAAATGGCTTAAAGACAAACTCTTTCGTATTCTTCTTACGTAATTTGCGACGCAGAAATTTCAGAAAGCCACCTCTTGTTTTTAAAATGTGATTATATAGCCACATAGCTCGAAGCTGTTCTCTCTGAGGATAATAACATCCGGCTATCACGTGACGAAGTCGCAAGAAATAAGGCTCAAACAGAACCACCATCAAATAGAAAAGTAACAGACTACCTGTAAATAAAGCATATAAATCAGATATAATTTCTAAGTGATGTCTGAAATGAGGTGTATAATATTTTGAAAGGCAGTAAAACAATTAAATATTCTCTATACAAAAAAGGTGATAAGAGTTCATTTTCACTATGATCATTTTCCATCAGAATTCAATTACATATTATTTGAGGCTACGTTTTTTTAAAGATCTCCGCGTTCTCGGAGAACTATAGATAATGCTCTGAAGCTGGAGAAGTCAGACTTTAAGAAATTCGTAGCATGCTCTATTGCGGATTTTTAATAATTTCTGATGAATCCGAGAACTATCGGAGAAAACTCAGACTTCTCCAAATAAAAGCATCGGTATTCAGAAGAGTACCCACCATGCATCATATAACACAATCAAAATTCATCAGAGGAGTACCCATAATACATCGTAACACAATGAAAATCCATCAGACGAGTACCCACAATTCATCGTAACACAATCAAAATCCATCAGAGGAGTACCCACAATGCATTGTGACACAATCAAAATCCATCAATGAAGTACCCACAGTGCATCATAACAAAATTAAAATCTATCAGAAGGTACCCACATTGCATCATATAACACAATCAAAATCCACCAGAGTAGTACCCACAATGCATCATAATACAATCAAAAACCATCAGAGAAGTACCCACAAGGCATCATAAAACAATCAAAATCCATCATAGGAGTACCCACAATGCATCGTAACACAATCATAATTCATCCGAGGAGTACCCACAATGTATCATTACACAATCAAAATCCATGTGACAAGTATTCTCAATTCAACATAAAAACAATCAAAATATATCAGAGGAGTTCCCACAATGCACCATTACACAATCAAAATCCATCAGAGGAGTACTAAAATTCATCATAACACAATCAAAATCCATCAGAAGAGTACCCACAATGCATCATAACATAATCAAAATCCATCAGAGGAGTACACACAATGNATCNTAANACAAGCAAAATCCATAAGAGGAGTACCCACAATGCATTGTAACACAATCAAAATCCATCAGAAGAGTACCCACAATGCATCATAACATAATCAAATTCCATCAGAGGAGTACCCACAATGTATCGTTATACAATCAAAATCCTTCAGAGGAATACCCACAATGCATCATAACACAATCAAATCCATCAGAGGAGTACCCACAATGCGTCGTAACACAATCAAAATCCATCAGAGGAGTACCCACAATGCATCATAACACAATCAAATCCATCAGAAGTGTACCCACAATGCATCGTAATACAATCAAAATCTAAAATTGATGAAAATAAACTTTATTAACATTTATATGTGTCAAATATGATGTAAATGGTCTAAACTTTGTCTAGGCATTACCTCCATAATTTTCTTATTTTTGACTATATGAGATCTTTTACAATGGCAATGATTATTTACAAATTGCTGAAAATGAATTGTTTCTAATCAATGAGATAGCAATAGCTACCATCGATGTCTCGTCGTTGATGCCTCGGCAGCACAGATAGCAAGCATGATGTCTTTAAAATGTTTAACCCAGACGTCACATTTCGAATGCTGCCACGGAGATGGTTGTTTTTTCTTTCTGTCTGACAATAGATCTTTAAAAGCACCTTCAGGTGAGGGTTTAGCTAAATTTAGGCTTTTAAAGCCTTTTTTTTTTACTGTTCATTGTTCTCCTTTCGTCTCCATCTTTTATTTCGATGTTAGCTATTTTAATAATCTTGCACTCTGTCTCACTCTGTTTATATTGTTCTCCGTGACATGTACAGTTTTGCGGAGCTCAAGCTCAGATTTTTTTTGAAAAACACAGCCTGAGTCTTCCCCCTACCCCCACCTTTGAAATGCCAGTGTCTTTCTGAATGTATACAATAAAAATAATAGAACTTTAATAATAAACAAAAACTTTAAACTCTGAAGTTAAATTGTCATGAAAATTTTCATCCTGAATGGTAATAAACTTCATAACATTGCTAAAGTTGCTGGTGAAATTATGAATTAATAAATTGCTTACCAATATAAGAATAGCCCCTATAATTAGGAATGCTGGGATGCGGTAAACATGGACGAGTATCCACCTCAGGGATGAAGTTATCGAATGATTGAAAAGAGTTTAACATCCATCGGTACATATTAGCTAATAGACCCTCTCCTTGAACATGCATTTTGGGTTGCTCTGGAACTAAAAGGTAAAGAAATATAAGTTTGAAATTTTAATTTTTAAATCCCCTCCACAATACATCGACAATGAAAATGTTACTAGCACTCCAATGTCGATTTATAATGGACATTATGTCTTTAAAAGCTCTTATAATTCAACAATCATTGTTAGGTTTAAAAAAATGTTTCAAATTCATAAAAATTATGTTCAAATGGACTAAAATATATTTGTTTTTAATCACTCCAAATTATTTATTATAAAAAAATCAAAATAAAATCAGGGTATTTAAAAAGTTGAAATTTTTTGTGAAAATAATTTGGAGTATAACAGAACAAATTTTTAAAAAAAATTAGAGTTGAAAGAAGTCTCTAAATAATAAAACATTAGTTTAGATATTCAATGAAAATCTACATTGAAATAAACAACTCATCATGACCCTAGACACCTTTAACTTATTAGTCATAATATCTACAACAGGGATTCTCAACCTTGTGCCTGTGGGCACCCATCAACAAATTTGGGTGTACCCACCACTGTTCGACCATGAAACGAAAGCTTGTTCACGTTAACTTGGCAGTGCCCGTATCTCATTGATTCAGATTGTGAGTGGTTAGGCAACCAATTTTAGGCAGTTGTTTTCTTGTAAATCGACATCTTTAATTCCAACTTTTGTGCCAAGTTAACATGGACGAACTTGAGTGAAATACACACAGATGGCCAAATTGAGTAGTGGCGGGAATATTCAGAGAATTGTCTAAATACAGGTGATACAATCCACATTCTACCATGTTTTTTACATCTGTGCATATATCTTCATCATTACAGAAAATATAGATGGTGCTCATCGCCCTACTGGTATTTCAGAATGTTCTCTAGAGTACAAAGTGGTTGGGAATCCCTGATCTACAGTATATAATAAAATAAAATTGAATGTCTGTCTGTCTTTACCATACAGTATGTTCCTATAATCAGCCATTGGGCCAATCTGCTTAAAAATTTGGCTTACTTGCTTAATAGGAACTAACAGGTAACATAGGCAATCAATAAACTGGCTCACCACAACCTTTGATCCTATAGAACATGCTACCATGGGGAATTCCTAAACTCTTGGACCAATTGGGACCAAATTAGGCTTAATTAATCTTTAGGGTCAAGTAAAAAATATAGGCTATCATCACTCCACACCCTGACCCTATGTACACCCCATGGGAAATTCCTACACACTTTGACCGATCAGGAAAACATTTGGCACAATTACTCTCTAGGATCCAATGGAAATTATTAGGTATCAATAAACCAGGTCACCAAACATCATGATGCTAAAACATCCCTCTCTTGGACATTGCCTACAAACTTAAACCCATTGGAACAAAACTTGACACAGTTACTCTTCAGGATCTAGGATATCAATAAACCAGGTCACCAGACATCCTGACCCCTCTCATGGACTTTGCCTACACCCTTCAACCGATTGGGACAAAATTTTGACAGTTATTCTCCAGATCCAGCAGAAAATAAAAGATATCAATAAACCAGATCATTCTACCCCCTGATTGTAAGGATCACTCTCGACAGGAAATTCCAAAACTATTGGACCGATCATACTTACATTCTAGGACACAACAGAAAATATACCCCTGATTGTAAGGACCACTCTCAACAGGAAATTCCAACACTCTTGGACCAATCATACTTACACTCTAGGACACAATGGAAAATATAGGATCTAAATAAACCAGGTCATCCTACTACTGATTGTAAGGACCACACTCAACATGAAATTAAAAAACTCTTAGACTGATCATACTTACACTCAAGGACACAATGGAAAATATAGAATCTCAATAAACCAGGTCATCCTACCCCTGATTGTAAGGACCACTCTCAACAGGAAATTCCAAAACTCTTGGACCATTCATACTTACTCTCTAGGACACAATGGAAAATATAGGATCTCAATAAAACAGCTCATCCTACCCCCTGATTGTAATGACCACTCAAATAGGAAATTCCAAAACTCTTGGACCGATCATACTTACTCTCTAGGGCACAACGGAAAATATATGATCTCAATAAAATGGGTCACCTCACCCCATACCACTCCTGGGCAATGCTGGACATTTCTGTTGGTATAGCCTATTATATAATAATTTTAAAGGATGTAAACATGTTTGTTCATAAAGCTATCAGTGAATACAAACCATTTACAATATTTATTTAAACATTCATAAATTATATTCACCTTGTAAAACAGATTTAAGTCCTCCATGTCGACTAATAATAACTAGCAGCCAGTATAAACCATAATCCATTATTAAAAAAGATGCAATATAAATACAGCTTGTAAAAAATAAAAAAATTGATGAGAAAAATTTGAATCGTTCATGTTTGGCGAGTCTAAAAGAACTTATTTGGATATATCGGCTTCTTTCATATTTCTTCAATGGAAAGATGGTTTCTTTCTCCATATCGTATCTTCGCTCATCAATGTCTTGAACATAGAAGTTAATGTAATAATTGTCAAAATTATCCTTGACTATATATTGTCTTCTATACCAGATGGCCCTATAAAAAAGAAGCAATTAAAATGATGATGATGATGATGATAATAATAATAATAATAATAACAGTAATAATAATAATGATGATCTAATAGTGATGATTCTGATGATGATGTTGGTAGTGGTGATGAAGACCATGATGATGATGATGATGACAATGATGATAAAAATAATAATGAGATAATAATCTTTACTGATGCTTTTCTAATATAAGTTTGTCCTCAAAATTATGGTATATGTTTATTTGTTAGGAGTATTTAATGTTTGTGTTTATTGATTAGAGAATAATTAACATATTAATTAACATATTAGAGAATATTAACATATTCCTATGTCCTAGTTCCAGAAAGAGCACAATTCATTAAGATAAGGTTTGGAAAGGACTAGCTAAGCCAGATCTTCATGTTAACTGCTCTTCCAAATCCTTTGACAATACCACAATATATGTGTCAGTAGCAGGACTGAAACCTGCAATATTCCGGTTTACATCCAGCCTTCTTTCCAATGTACCACAAAGACATTGATTGGGTCTGCACTAGGCTCTCAGTTGTAGAACTGAATGATAAGTAGACACGGGTCCCAATTAGTGTGTATTTAACATCTGTGCATACAAATAAATAAATAAAATATTAGGTTAGGACTAGAGACAATTTTGCTGGATTGTGGTCTGTTATTGTCGTCATATTTGTAATTGTATATTTCCATCATTATGGACTGACGGAAATGGTCTCAAAATGATCTAAATCGATGAAAAAAGGATTATTTCACCTCTAAATTATCATAGGGTTAGGCATAGTGGGTTTAATATGTAGTTGGAATTAGGGTTCAGGATTACGGTAAGGTTAGGACTATAAACAAAAAAAATAAGGCTATCAATTTTCATCATGTGACTAAAATGTCACTAATTGAGCCCCATTTCTAGGATCTCGTCTGAATGATATATAAGGGGAGCAAACACTATACCAATCTACATCAGATGGGTGGTCTACTAGTAGTTAAAGGAAAGTGGATAAAGTCTATTCGTTTATTTCTGAGGGGCATATATTTTGCTACACAGTTGAGAAACAGTATGGAGTTGCTCACTAGTGTGAGCAAACTTATTAACACAGATTACTACAAAAACAATCAATCACGATTGACTTTGTCAGCACATAACTAAATGGGTTAGCAACCTTATTTTTTTTAAGTTTAAAGCCCTAACCTTCACCTCAACACTGACCTTAACTTCTACTAAGTAGTAAGTAACTATACCCCAACCCAAATATAATCCAGATGTGCACTAAACCTGATTGATCTTTTATGGTGATTTTTACATTATTTTCTTCAGTGGATCAATCAGCATATGCTGTTTTTTCTATTTTTTAGAAATCTGTGCCGATAAGTTTACTCAGTAAACACTATGAATCCAAATTATTAAAACTCATTTATACTTTTACGAGATATAGGCTATGAGTAAATGAATTCATACTTTTCTGGAGGGCTGGGCCAAGTAACCAATGAAATTACTCAATACAATAGCCAATCACATTTCTCCTATTTTTTCCAATAGTTTTTTTTTGTTTTAAGCAGCCAAATTAACTGCAATAAACTTCTTAGTTTTGTGTAAATATTTTAGTTTTACTTTATTTTACTGCTTTATAAAAATCCATTTTCAAAATATGCTGATAAACTTGTGACAAAAACAATTGTGTGCCTACAGTATAACTCCGGCCTACTGAGGTCATGTTTAGTTAGATTCTGGGTTGCACACCCTGGTGTGGAAATTTTTCAACTTTGAGATTACTTGTTATTAACAAGAAACTATTAGACACAGATTAAAGGAACATGTAACTGACTAATATGAGTTTGGAAAATGGGCGACTATAGAAGAGGAAAAACGCAAAGATTCTTATGTGTAGACATAAAAAACATGTATTTTCAATTAAAAGATTGTAAACATTAGAGATAATGAAATAAATTTATTTAAAAAAAAACATTGTTCCTACTCTACTTAGAATACCTAAGATAGGATTGGTACCAGGGTCTATGAGAGTGGGGTTCATGGGAAACATTGTTTCCGGATCCAGGGTTCATAAGGGGGCCTAGGGTATAAAAGGGGGAGGGCAGGAGCAAGGATGGCCACCTATTCTACTTCAGGAGGGCATGTCCTAATCCGGCCTAAATTCAACAAATTGTCCAGTCCCCCCCCCCCCCAAAAAAAAGCTTATCAAATTTGTCAATGAGTCAACAAATCGTCCATGCAATTAAAAAAAGCTTATTAAATCTGTATGGGGGGAGGCTCGAATGATGCATGTATCCCCTGCTAGAATTTCTCTCAGAGGCCCTAATTGGTACAAGGCTAACCAGATGGAGAGCAAACACACAGGTCTACATTACAAGTTGAATTTTTTCAATAATTTGACAATGGACGTTAAGTAGTTGTGGTCCACTGGGATGAGTTGGGAAACCTAACGCTGCCTAGACATATACCGTGAGCCAGGGTTCAAGTGCATGATTAACTGCAGAAGATAGATAGATAGATATATAGACAAACAGATGAGTACATTATTGTTTACTTACTTGACAATTACTCGAATGATCATAATTGTAGCAAAAATATTTGAGATGCCAAAAATAGCATCAATAAACTTTGTTTTGTCTTTCATCTCAGCGGCTATGTTTTCTCTGATATCATCCAGAGTGCGTGACTGTTCCATTGAATAATTAAAGTTATAGTTAAATGAAATATTGACGTAAAACATTGCTTCAATGTCTGCCACATACTCACTTATTTCTAGAAATAAAAAAAATATATATATTTTTATTACAATTTTTTAAAAATATCATTTTTTAATATAAAAAATATTTTCTTGAAAATAGATTGTGTTATTTCTTTAATGTATACTACAATTAAGTGCCTCTAAGATAGTCTGACATTTGCCACTTCAAAATCTACCTTGTTTGAGATCATGAAATATTTTGGAAATTATAGAGGGTGCTGACAATCAAGTCAGTGCTTGATTGCAGCTGACAATCAAAGGACTAAATTTGAGGAGGGGATAGAGAGGGGGAGAAAGGGTGGGATGGAGATTGAAGTGTAAGCAGGGAATGAAGTGAAAAGAGAGGGATGGGGGATAGACTTAGAAAAAATGACCAACATCAAGGAAGGTGACTCGGATAAAGGTCTAGTCAAATAGAAATCATAATCCTAATCGATATTTTCTTTTTTTTTTTTTCTTTTTTAAAATCCGGCTACTTTTGGCTGTGGCCGGATTCCAATTGGTGACCAACTCGGCCGCCAGATCAAAAATACTAATTATTGTTTTAAATCAAAATTATAGCTAAAATTACCAACTTTAAATTTTAGGCCTACTGATAGGAAATTACTACCAGTAAGCCTGAAATTTAAAATTGGTAATTTTAGCTATAATTTTGATTTAAAACAAATAATTAGTATTTTTGAATTCTGCCTTAATAACAATTATATTTATGTCTTTAATATCTTCAAAAGGCAATGTAAAGGCATCCCCCAAGGGGTAAATTTTGGGTGGGGGTGGCTAACCTATTTCTATATTTTTACGAAAATANATTTTTAGAAAAAACAGGATATAAAATTGTATCTAAGAGATTTATTGATGATGTAATTTTTTTTAATTCCTGTAAAGAAGGTTTTGATTTGGACATTTACCCTAATGAGCTAAATCTTAAGAGAGTTGGTAGCCATAATAAAAAAGCAATATTTTTAGATTTAGACTTGGAAAAGAAAATAATTAAAAAGTTTGACAAAATAAGAGATTATAAATTTAATGTAATTAGTCTTCCACATAAATATAGTAACAACTCTTTAAAAATACTGAAAACATTTTTATTAGCCAAATAATTAGAATTATTAATATTTGTAATAGGGGGGAGGATTTTATTTTTAACTCATCTCTTTTGTTTGAAACTCTGTTGGGGAATGGCTATTCAGAAGAATATCTAAACTTTGTTTATCATAAAAATCATTTAAAATCTGTTAAACTTTTAAATAAATATTGTTCTTAATTTGATTCAAGTTAGACTTTATTTAGTTTATAAATGAGAGAACATCGAACATCTAAATATAAATATTACTTGTCCTTTTTGAATTTTGAAATTTGGGTTTTATTTGTAAAAAAAGGAACTTAAATACAACAATTTTTCTCTAGTCTCAGGGATTTATAAAACTTTGTTTTTTTAATTTGAGTTAAGGGGTTTGTTCTTTTTGTAGGCTAATTATTTTTATAGGCTAATTATTTCAATATTGCTAGGAATTATAGCATATTGAGGCTCTTTATGACCTTACATTTTAATTCACAAAGTAAACTTTCATAGAATTATTTTGATGTTTTTATGTTAACACTTTCTTAACCTAATTTGTCTTGCTTATGTTGACAAAGCTTGAACAAAC
>PXIH01S0017331.1:0-11830 GCA_003024985.2 Euperipatoides rowelli
ATAAATAATAAAAAAAAAATAAAAAAAATCCGTTACATTTGACCTTTAAGTGCTTCATTCTTTGGCAGAAAGAAAATGTGATTATAGATGTAAGTAATCTAAAAAAAAAATGCAAAAATTGTAGACTTTAGGACCTTTTTGCTAACTAGGTAGTAGGCTATAACAACAAAATATGAAATTGTAGAATTATCTCTGATGATCCATTGAGATCCTGCCTCTGAAATAAAGTAAGAATAATTATACTTTCCTCTTTCACTAATGGAAGTGATATAAAAAAAATTTAAATAAGCCTACATAATACATAGCCTATACAGTAGTAGCCTACATTTTATTTAAATTTAATTTAATGCTTTTAAAAATAGCTATTAAAAAAAAAGTTTTTACAAAGAGAAAAATAATGTATAGAGAAACTTGATATTAGGAAGTGATACGAGATAATTAAAATGAATGTAAATTGTATTACGATGGTATAAAGACATGAAATATGTTTGTTACCTCATAAGTTAAGGATAGAATAGAGAAATAGTAAGTAAAGCATCGGCTGTAATACTAGAAATGGAAGATATAGTTTAGCAGATATTTTTAAGTTTGAAGAGACAAAAGATGAGAATAATGAAAAGAAGTTAGAGGAGATAAAATTGGAAGCTGATGCTATCATTTCATCTGAATCAACTGGGAAAACATTTTAAATAATCCTGTAACAGAAGATGGTTAACTAACAAGAAATATTTTTTATGCTCTACATTATTCAAAAACATAACAGAACAAAGTGTACAGACATACTAATCTACTGTATGTAGACAACATAAAAATACTTAGCTAGATAACTTTATAAGGACTATATACAATTTTTTTAAAATAGCCTAAACAGACTATATTTATGGATTAAAAAATGACAAAGCATTTTAAAAATGTAAAATTATCACTTTCTCTAAATCTAAAAATATTACACTTAAAAGACTTAGAAGTGTCATATTTAGCCAACTTTATCTTGAACAAACAAAGTAATATAACACAAAAACATCTAAGACCTTAGGGTATATGAAACAAAGTTGTAGAGACTTTTCTAACTACACATCACTTAATAGTCTAACATATTAATCAGAATTCAAGTTGAGTATGCATCTGTGAATATGGTCCTTCTAGACTAGGGCAAACCAAAAGAAAATAAAGAAAATATAGGCTAAACACCATTCTTTAGATTTAAATACAGTATGTCAAATAAACTTGAAATAAATATAGAATCATATAGTCTACCGGTACATACAAAGAAATTTGAAAAACATTCAATTACAAAACCATTTACTTAGAAAAAGACAATTGAACACCTAAACTTTATAAACAACAATAAATAACAGAATAGGCAGTGACATAATCAGTGTTTGGTATTATTAGTGTTAAAATGTTAAAAAAAAAACATGTTTACATTTTATTTCCCAAATTGCATTAAAAAAAAGTCATTAATGTGAAATTTAAGATAATGATTAGTACAAAAAAATGTGAGAGAGAGAGACAAGCAAAATGCTATATTTGTTTTACCTCAGAAAACCTACATTCAATTTTATTGGAAATTTAAAAAATTTATAAATGTAAATATAAGATAATACACTAAAACTGCATAGCTTACTGTATAAATAATTTGGAGCAGAGCTCAGAGAATACGCTATATATCTCAGAGAACAGTCAGAGAGTTTGAAATATTAAAATCACCAAATCTATTGCCAGAGCAATTGTAAAATGTCGACGTGAGGCAAAAAACTATTTTATTTAGGAAAATAGAAGAACTTATTATCTAAAGTTTTTCCAGATCTAGTTCTTGCTGTTCTATAATAATAATAGAGAATAAGGACTTCATTAATATTTATTTTTGCTCTTGCAAGCAAGTGATCGTGATTTTTTTTTCAATCCACAAATAAATGCCTAAGGAAGCCACGCATAAAAAGTGCAATTGGGACAAAAATATAATTCTCTTCATATTAAAATATGGTTAAAGCTCATCATAAACTTTCTTTTCATTTTCTTATTTATATAAGATGCAAAGGAACTAAAAAAAACTTACACAACACTAGAGTCTAAACATAATAATTTAATAGACTACAACATACACTACTAATATCCAACTATTAAAAGTACATTTTTCTAATTCCTAAACACAAAATAATTACTTATTTCATAATGCAATATATAGAACAGAAACGCTACTAAATAATTACAGCCTATCACCTTTCCAAACTTTTGTGGAATTTAAAAAAAAAAATTTGGATAAAGATAATTGATAATTCTGTGATGTTTTTTTTTTTTAAATATACTGTAGATAGCGTATGCCTCTTAACTAACCAAAATTTAGAAATTAAATTTATTAAATTATAAGTATAATGATATATAACAGTGTAATTAAAAAACAACTAGTTAAACCCGCGCAGATGTTTTGCGCCCTAGTATATTAATTTATTACCAATATTTTTAAAATTGTAATCTAATTTTTAAAAAATAAATTAATAAGAAACCAACAAAAATTCACTTCTCTTCTTTCAACTTTTCTAAATTACTTTGCCTTTTTCTTTGCATATTAATGTCAAAATAACTCAGTTCTATCTCCTCCTTACCACCCTTCCTCCTACCTCCATCTTTCCTTACCACCCTTCCTTCTATCTCCCTCTCTCTCACTTCTTACCTCCCTCAATTCCTATCTACCTCCTTCCCTACCTACATAACTAACAACCTACCTACCTTTTTAATTACTTAAAACTGTTTAAAAATACTAATTTCACTTGCAACATCAACAGTTTTCCACTATAAATATAAAATATCTCTAGATAAAATTACGAAAAACAATTTTATATTTAAATTTACATTTTTTTTGACCGTAAAATAAATCTTTTTTATTCTCCACAATAAAACTTTAATACAAAAGTTTTTTTTTTTTCGTGCAGCAATAATTATTATTGTTCTTGAAACATTTTCATTGGTAACAGTTCAAAAGTTTTCATTTTCTTTTTCTCTCGCACTGGCACATGCTATTATTAACTATTAAAAAAAAAATTTCTGCCACGTACCAAAGTGCCACAAGTATTTTATATACATATAGATTCTAGAAGTCAACAAGTTAGTTAGATTTTTATCATGGAGTGATAGTATTTTATTTTTATTATTTAAGCTGCCAAACCTAATAAAAAAAATTACCATTGTACACCAGCACATATTTATAATTTTAATTGAACTTAGCCATTAATAATAATAATAATAATAACAACAATGGAGGAATAATAAATACTGTAAACACTGCTCCAACAAACTTATTATCTCCTTAATATTCTGGTGTACTGTAATTTATCAAATGTAAGGTAACATATCATGTAACAAACAGCTATGCTAAACTAAAAATAACAAAAAAAGCATAAAGGTCAAATGTAATGGATGTTTTTTTATTATTGATTTTTAAAGATTTTTACTAAAAAAATATCCACTAGAAAAAAAAATAGTTACTGTATTTACAATTCAATTTTTAAAATAATTGTCTTTAGCTCTTCCCTCTCAAAACAACATTGTCCACTGTATACACCAGGGGGATATTTTGTGATGTCATAGACTAGAAAAGAATACAGCTTGATATACTTAACTATAGAATATTTGCTTTGTCAGCATAATCCCTTTGGACTAAGTGTTTTTAAAAATACTTGTAAAAAATCATAATCAAATTCATCCTTTGTGCTATTATAATCAATCTGTTTTTTTTTTTAAATTAAAATGACCTTTAATACAAGTTGAACATACAGTACCTCTATTTACATGTTAAATCATTACAAAGAAAACAGCTGTAGAGACTGTTTCCTCAACAAGTTAATCTCAGACCCCAAGAAAATGTGAAAGTTTAAATTTGTAATCTCAGACTGAGGATAGCAATAGTCTTAATTTTATCTGTAAATAACTTTTTTTTAATGCATTTTAATTTTTTTTCTTCCAGTGGAATTTTTTTTTTTTAGTAATTATCTTTGAAAATCAATAATAAAAAAAGTCCGTTACATTTGACCTCTAAACAGGTGATGACTAACTTCAGCAAAAGAAGCCAGAGATATAATTAAATAAAATAAAACTTTACCTGCACATCTCTAGAAAAAGTCTGCTTCTTAGTATAAGAATCATGAATCAGAAATGCTTTTGAAAATTCATGATAATCAGATGACATTATTCCTGTAGGTGTGTGTCCCAAATTAAATGCATGGCCTAATTCATGGCAGGCTCCGCCAAGACCCATGGAATAGTTACCTCCAAATGTACCTTGCCTAAAATGAAATTAAAAAAAATTAAACATACAGGATTAGAGAGATATACTTTATACAAACAGTATTCTATAATTCAGTAAAAGCAGGATATACAGTACTGTATGCATGGTATATACAGTACATAACAGTGTATATCACAGGTGGCCAACAGTCGATCATGAGTGCATTCACAATTGCAATCAATTTACAATCAACTAGCAAATTAGCCCGTTACACGGGCATCAACCATTTTTTTGTTTGTCCTTTTTATGTAAGAGAAAAAACCACTTAAAGTTTCTAAAAATAGTTCCCGCGCCGATCTTTTAATAAGCCCATTGAACCTTTTTTTTTATATCACAGGGACCTAAGAGTAAGGAAAAAAAATTTGAATAAGCCTGTTAGATGGTCTGTTACTGGCTTCGGAACATGCTATTCCAATTATTTACAATCAATATTAATTATTGATTATAAAAAAATTAGCCTATCAATGATTGTAAAAAATAAAAACAAGAAAATGTACAGTATATTTCGTATGAATATCTATAATGAATATTCTACTATGTTTATTTGTTAATACCCTTCTCTATACACTTTCAGTCGAAACTGTTTCTATAATTCTGCACATAAACAAGTCAAGTTTTTACTCAGCTAACAACTCCAATCCATTCTACCCAAATGCCAATAAAATCGTCCAAGCATGTGTAAGCGTTACAGTATTAAAAAAAAAGAGTGCTTGTATTTTAACTACGATGTGCGATTTTTGTTCAGGTCATCTTCAATTTTTTATCTTCAGTCCATTTAAAATATTTAAACAGATTTAATGTATATAAAATTTTTTATTATTCTCATTTATATTTCATCCTATAAATAAATCCAATTCCAAAAAGGAGTTAGTAAAAATAAAATAATTAAAAGCAATATTATTATTTAATACATTGTTGATAACTTATCTCATAAGTTAGTTATTTGAAAACTGTAAATTGTAAAAAAAAATTGTAATATTGCTGAAATAGGCTATTTAACAAAAAAGAAACCCCTCTCCTAATATTGCTGAAAAAAAAAAAAGCTTATTAACTCAAATGTTTTTTTTTCCCCACTGAAGCGCATGACTGCTTACAATTTAAAAAAGAAAGTTGATTGCCGTAAAAAAACAAGTTGGCCACCCCTGGTAGGCCTATGTAGAGAACTGGTATACAATTTTGTGTACATATACTACAATCACTTGTAATTTATGATACCGGTAACTTAAAACTTTTTCTCTTTTCTCCTTTTGATTTAGAGTAAATAATATGATCACAAGTTTCTTCTACCGTAGTCATTTTAAAAATTGAAAAAAAAAAACAACAAAGGAATAGACTGTTGCATTTTGCAATACGATATTATTTCCTATTTACTATTTTTTTAAAGAAGTGGTATTAACCTGAATGGTATGTCGTATCACAAGAGTCTAGGTTCATTAATCATCAATTATAGCATTCTGAGAGTCGACATTAAATATTGTAAAAATTAATTATGGTGTGCTGGGTGCCGTGAAAATGAAATACCCGGTACATGAAAATAAATAAATCCTTATCCCCAATATTTATGAATGTTGCCTATTAATTCATGGGCCTACAACTAAATTATAATAAACTTGGTAGTTATTAACTAATAAACTTAGACTGACGTAAGTTAATGTTTCTTAACAGTCCATTCTGGCAAGTAATAACAGAGCTGACGTACTAGAAGGCACTCACTAAAAGCAATCATTATTAAGCAGTGTTAGGAAAGAATGCATTCTTTTGAAACATTAATATTTTAGAGGAGCTAAAGTGGAACTCGTTCCTTTTCCAAAAGTATGAACGTAATAGTAATGCATTCAGATTTTTCAGGAACTTGAACAACTTTCAACAGTTCCTTTTTTTGTTCCTGATAAATTTATTGAAATCAAATAAAAAATATTATTGATTGAAAATTAATGAAAATTCCATTGACAACTTTTGTAAAATAATTTAAAAAAAAAATAATATTGCAAACTGTCAGCTTATTACTCATTTTAAAGAACTAAATCATCACAGCATTTTTTCATACTTCTGATTTTAATTAGTCTTTAAAGCTTTTTTTCCCTCAAGTAATTAGATTAAAATCATATAAGACAAGTGATAGCCTAAATCTTTTCAACAATAAGTTAAAAAGCATGAATAGTTTCTTTCTGTTTTCCTAATCAATATTCCATTTTTCTTATTTATTTCACAAGCATTATGTATGTATTTTTAAAAATGAATAGGCTACTGCAAACATCTTCCTCTCCCACACCCAGTAGCCTGAGACTACTAATTAACTGGTTGGGCTACTACTTGCAAGTTTAGCGAACCCATCAGGCTACTGGTAAAATTGTAAAAATAATAATAATAATTTTATATAAAGTATCATAAAAATTGTTTGAGTAAAATTACAAAATATAGCAGTTTTACATTAGCCTGCACCCAGTCTGTATTATCAATTTTTTTTCTAGTAAGGGAAAAATCATATAAAAATAGCATCTCCACTTCTTTTATGTGATTGTGATTTCCTTAGATCACACTAATTGTTAACCAAGGGCCATGCAAGTTCATTGCATGCCCCACACAACGTTAGGCACAGATGCCTTGCATTACACATATAGGTGCAGAAGATGAACTTACTGATCAGCATATTGTATTAAGATTAATTTGTAATTGTGTAAATATTTTTTTTATTGTTTTGTTCTTTAGTCTGTTTGGATGATTTTCTAACTTGCAGTATCAGGTGCAGTTAGTGGGAAGAAGGCTAAACTGGGCAGGACATCCTAGTTAGGCATTAGCGAAACGAACAGGGTAAAAATCTTTCCCCTTCTGTACCGATCCACTTTAGTTATCCAAATTCTAATTTTATTTCAGTAAAAGTTTAGTTGCAGTGTTTTCATGCAAATTTTTGGATCATATTGGAAGTGATCGTGCTTGAGTGATGATTATAAGGGGATGATGATTTACAACAATGGTGTTCGAAACAGGATACGGTATTCAAGATGTCCAACTTCCTGTTTCAGAATTTTTTTTGTTGGATTTTTTTTTTTCTATTTAAATTTTCAATTACCTGTGAATAATCTATTGATTTTTAGTCAGATAAATCTTATAAAAGATGGTTTACTAAATGAAATTTTTTTTTGCTCCAGTAATTTGAGGTTAGGTAAAAAAAAAAAAAAAATTAAATTTTTGCTTACATTCATTACTAATGTTTTATATCATTATTTTATTATTTATTATTAAATAGGTTTATTATCAAATAACAAAATAACACATTAATTATTGAATCAAAAATAAATAGCCTGGCCCCAAAGGATATAGCTATTTTACACAACAAGCCATGCTCAATTCAAGGTTTTATACTGCATATGTAGTATATATTATTTTGAGGGTAGTAATGTCTGCACTTAATCTTTTAAGTTTATAGATCAAATAAATTCTTTTTTTTTGCACCTTTTTAATAATGTTTGTAATGTTATTATCCCATTTGAAGTTTGACTGGATATCAACTCAAGAATCTTGGCAATATCTACTATATTATTCATTTTTAAATTCATATGAATTACATTTTTAGATAAATTGTGAGTCATTACAGCAAGTTTTACTTTTATAAAGGCTCATCCCACACTTAATTGAATCATTTTCAATTGTTAACAATGCACTTTGTGTTATTTCTTTAATTTCATTACTAGTACCTAAACAAATAACTGACATATCATCAATAAACTTAAATCAAAGATCTAAGTCTTTAGCGATCAAATTGGTTGCAACCAGTGTTTTTTTTGTGGGGGGGAACTCACAGGAACTGAGTTCCTGCATCTTTTTTTAAAATATTTTTTTTGAAACCTACACTTTTTATAAATTTTGATATTTTTCATAAATTACTAACATAAAAAATTTAATAGAATTGAATATTGAAAAAAAAATCAGCAATTTTGGCCATTGCCATGTAAAAAAAAAGATTAGTTGCAACCAAAAAAATAAAAAAGATTAAAAATTTTTTTTTTTGGTTGAGAAAGGCATGGGGCGAGCCATTATATATGAGTTACTGCACCTTTTTTTTTTTTAGAAAAAAAAAAAGCACTGGTTGTAACTATAAAAATAATACCACTCAGAACCGACCCCTGAGGAACTCCACGTATAATAATATTTTACCTCCAGATTCAGGCATTATAATTATTAAAAGTTTGGTTGTGATAATCTTATCACAAAATATTTTATGTAATTATTATTGTAGTGTGGGGTTTAAGTCCCTAAATGAGATTTGTTTGTATTCTTTTATGCAATTATTATTGCAGTGTGGGGTTAAAGTCTCTGTTATGTTTGTGTTGTTTTATGCAATTTATATTGCAGTGTGGGGTTAAAGTCCCTAAATGATAGTTACTATTGTTTAAGCAATTATCATAGTATTTCTTATGAAGAGGATTAAATTACCTTCGAGATATCCAGTTGTGAGTTTAATTTTAATATTTTTTTTTTATAAGATTATACTTGTAGGCTTGCATTTAATTCCTAATTAGTTACAAGTAAGGTTATTGTAAAATGTTACTTAATTTTGGTGTTAATTCATTATTTTAGTCTATTACTAAATACTGATTCTAGCAATAAATAAATACTGGATATCTGTAGTAGACTAAAAATATTTAGAATAACAGTAAGGAATAGATTAAAAAAAAACTTTTCAATGTTTATAGTACTGTATTTATTTTTTGAAAATATGATTTTAGGAATTAATATAAGGAGACATTTTTTTACTACTGTACTAAATATTTTCAAAGTAAAATCTCTATGAGAAAGATTAAAATTTAAAATTAAATATAAAAATAATTATAATAATTATAATTAACCAAGTTTAAAATTAAAAAATAAAAGAATTTAAGTTTACAGTACATATAATTAAAAAAAGTACCTAAACTTTCCACCTTCATCCATGAATTTTGTGTAATCAACTTCTCGATCATCTCTAAGGCAAGAATAAATGTCAGTTACTTCCTGAGCCCATGTAAACAATCCTGCAGTTCCAAATATAGCTAATCCTCCACCCCCAAGAGCTATATAACCTTTTGTAAGATTAAGAGTATCTTTTCTGGACTTAGGCTTAATACCTTCAGGATTGTTGTAACGTGTACATGATAAAAATGCTAATACTTTACACTTTTCCATTTGCTCGGCTCCATCATACCATAATTTTTGAGCAATTTTAACCCATAGTTCTTCTTCAGAAAGTTGATAAATTTCTTCTACAGTCAAATCAAAATGTAGGACATGAACTTGTGGATAACCATCAGAGGCAAGTTCTAGTTGAAAAGTCTTTCTAGCAAAACCATGCTCATGAATTTTTTCTGCCATAAAAGTCTGCATTAAAGTCCCTGCTACCTGAATTCGTTTAGAGGCTCCCTCAAGAGATAAGTTTTTAACATCATCTGGACCTTGAATTCTACCATCATCATCTTTACAAATGACATACACTAATCGGACAAAATATTCTAATGGTATTGCTTCATAATGTAAGCTAAGACTCAACTGGGCATTTTGAAAACTAAGGATGATATTATTAGGACCCTGAGTAAGATATATAAGGGCCTTAAAATGCCCATAAACAATTGGCCACTGCAAAACAGCTCCTGTATTATCATTATTAATGGTAAGAAAATCCACAGAGTTGAAAGGCTGAATAAGGCCAACAATAAATGCTAATGGGTAAGTTAGTGAATCTCCATCTTGAAGATTAAAAACTCGGATTTCCATTCTGAAAAAAAAAAGAAAAGAAAATGAAAGCTATGCTCAAACAAAATGATGTATAATGATTGTACTCTATATAACTACAGCATATATACAGTACCTACTATGATTTATATACTGTGTTTACAATTACAATTTGACATTCTCATTATCCTATCTCTAAAAATAACTTGAATAAAATTCTGATCTTTTGTTTTATGTACCGGTAGTTTAATTAATGTACTTTAAATTTATGTATTTATTTGTGTGTAAAAATTCATACAAAATTATGAAAATAATTTTTTTAAATCAACGTTTAAATTCCAATGCTTTCCTATGGGACCATATTATCTAAACCCTTTCAAATTAAAATATTTATAGTCCTATCTATACGTTACTTTTAGTTTATTTTTATTGACAAGTTATTTATAGAGCATTAGAAAAAAAAATTTGGTTTTATCTATTTTAATTAGATGTCTACAAAGTCTGAACGATGCCTTAGCAATCTCCCCCCCCAAAATATATATATATATATATATATATATATATATATATATATTTTACTGCTAACTAAGCTGATAGGCTTTAATTTCTATTTTGTGTCAGTCAACTAAATAGCCTACTAAACTAAATGTGATTATTGACATCTCAATGAATTAAAGATACCTCCCAAAAATCTTTAAGCCCATTATCTTATAAATAGGTTCAAGGTCTAAAAATGAACTGTCTGGTTGACAGACAATCCAGTAATTGAAAATAGTTTACTGTTAATAACATTTAGTATGCAAATATTTTTGTAAAAAAAATCAATAAATCTAACAATTTTAAAGATTTGGATATTATATAAACATTAAATAATAATCAAAAAAAACTAAAACATATCTTCTAAGTTAAAAAAATGTGATTTATTTTGGAAATTGCGAACTCCCACTCAACATTTTAATAGAACTTTTTTTTATGGAGAGATTTTTAAACTATACTAGCTAAACCTGCGCAGAACATTAGCTTCCTAGGATGCTAACAAAAAAATCTAATTTTCAAAGTGTAAAAGATTAACTGTCCAAAGTGACAAAAATTCATTATTTCCCCACTCCACTTGTTTTTGACCCTCCCCCTGTTTTTTTTACCCCATCTCCCCACCTCTTCTCTGCCCTCATTGGTTTAAAAATGATAAAAATATTATTCCATCCATCCATTTGTTTAACAAGAAAATCTTATTTTCTAATTACCGTATTCTAAAAGCTAAAACATCCAAATTGACGGGAATTCATTTTCCCCTCTCTGACTGTCCCCCCTCCACCTGCTGGCCACCTTTCCGCTCCCTCCATTTTTGGACCCCTCTCCCATTGCTTTAAAGTTAAAATGAAATCTTATTCCATCCACTTGTTCCCCTCCTCATTTGTTTAAAAATTAAAAATTCTTATTTTCAAATTTTAAAATCTAAACCGGCCAAATTTCTGGAAATTCTTTTGCCCCCTCCATCCATTGCCACCATCCCTCCTCAATTTTTGCCCCCTACCCCCATTGGTTTAAAAATGAAAAAAATATTTACAAATTTTTTTAAAGTTAAAACAAAATCTTACTCCGTCCACCAATTTTATCTCCTTCTCCTTTTGTTTAGAAACAAAATAATTTAGTGAACCCGACTATCAATACTGTATTTTCAAGGGCATACTACGGAAATTCATTATTTCCTCACTTCACTTGTTATTGGCCCACTCCCTCTCCCTGTTTTTACCCCATCTCCTCCCTCCCCTCATTGGTTTAGACATGATAAAAACTTACTCCATACACCCATTCCCTCTTCATCCCTTTGTGTAAAAA
>PXIH01S0017341.1:20708-31697 GCA_003024985.2 Euperipatoides rowelli
TTAATGAAATTCGCCAAACTGCTATTAAAAAAAAATTCTAGTCTAAACCCTGCATTGTGTACACTATGGAACCTACCCACATGCCAAATTTGACGTTTGTGTAATGTTGGGAAGTATTTTTTGGGGGGATGGGGGGGGGGGGGCAAATTACATGGGATTGTTTACCATGTTCCAAACATGCCACAAAATTCTGGGCCCTAAAACAAAAATAACCGTCGATTTCGACTAGCATATATTATATAAGTAAATATATAAAGTTCTAAAGAAAAATGTACAAAGTGTGTTTTTAAATATTTTTATTTTTTTGTTAAAATAAAATAAAATAGCAGAATTTTCAAAATTCAATCATAAAACTTCATTCTTTAATTAGTCAAAATTTATTATAAAAATATAAACATCATTTTACAAGAATTTAAAATCTTAAAAGAAGGAAAAAATAGCCTAAATTTATCTTATCTTAGTAAATTGTAAATAATCTAAACTGATAATAATCATCATAATATTAATTTAATTTTACAAATAATTAGTCTTTATTGTTATGTTTATTTTATTTTTAATAAATCATGTTGGAAATTATTGATCTCAAAGTTTTTTTTTTTAAATAATGTGTAAAGTATAATAATATAGCTTAATTGGAATATGGTCATGTTCCGAAGTCTGTAACAGCGCCATCTAACGGGCCTATTCAAACTTTTTTTTTCTTCTTTTCCGAGACCTTTAAGAAAATGAAGTATAATATTTTCAGTGCTTATAATATACAGTATAATACTTTGGATGTTTGCTCTAACTTTCATATTAATGTTAATTATTTTATCCCACTTTTAATTTCTTGAAGTAAAGGATTTTTAGGACTGTCTATTTTTTTTTTTTAATATAATATGACAAATTATGTTGATATTCTTTTTAAATTATTTTTGAACTCTAGTTATCTAATGTATGAAGTAAAATATTTTAGCTTTTGCAATTTTGGATTAGAATCGTCTCATTTATTTGTTAAACTCAGATATTAATTTGTATACAATCTTAATTCGTCACACCATAGCCTATACCAGGCTTGGCGAACCTATTATTACAAGCGTGTCACAAGGTGACATAGGAATAACATTTGGGTGGCGCACCACATGACCCCATTATGCATAGTGTAGTATTGTACATGTAATAAATAGGACATTGTGTGTGTGTCAACTGATGCCATCCCAAATATGATGGGTAAACATAATGGTTTTGTGAAATATCTTAGTGAAGAAGTTCATCACTCTATTGTGCAGTTCCATTGCATTATACACCAGGAGGCGTTGTGCACGAAAGCAAGTATAAAGTCATTTGAAAGTGCACTCTCGGTGGTAAATAACATTGCGGATGTTATATCTGCATGTGCTCTAAATAATCGCCAGTTCTCAAAGTTGTTAATTGAGGTGGATTCACAATATGGCGGACTTCTTATGTAAAATAATGTCCGCTGGCTGAGTCGTGGAGGCACACTAGACATTTGAAAGTAATAAACCGAACTTCAAGCGGGACACTAGTCGGAAAAGGTTCTCCATCCCTGTCCTATAACGTATAGACCAGGGATAAAAACCTTTCCCGACTAGTGGGCACTTGAAGTTTTTTTATTTTTAAATGTCTAGTGTGCACCACGACTCCGCCAGTGGATATTAGTATACACTAGTTTAAAAACCCGTCAAAAATGACGGACATTAATTTATTCCTTCTTAGGTTGCTATACTTAAAAGCCCGTCAAAAATTTAATAGCCTGTCAAAGATGACGGATACAGCGACATCTATGGACAGAAAATAGAGCGAAAACGTCATCAGGTGTCATCGTCTCGCCGAAGATGGCCGAGCAGCGTGACAGACATCATGACCAAACTTGCTTTTTATAAATAATTATAAGAAATCCGCCATATTGAGAATCCACTTCGTCTAACATCTTCAAGAACTGCCGATTATTTAGAGCACACACAGCTATAAAGTTCACAATTTTAATTACCATCGAGAGTACACTGTCAAATGACTTCATACTTGCTTTTGTGCAAAACGCTTCCAATTATAAATGGAACTGCACAATGGAGTGCTGAATTTCTCCACTAAGAAATTTCACAAAATCGTTGTTTACCCACATATTTGGGGTGGTATCAGTTGTCACAAATGCAATTTCCTATTTATTATATGTATTACTACACCATGTATAATGGGTGTGCCACTCCAATCGTGTTCACATGTCACCTTGTGACACATGACATGCGTCATAGGTTCGCCTATCCCTGGTCTAGACTGTAGATTTTCCCTCACCGATCATAGCGAAATTTTATTAATTATTTCAAAGAAAGTTTATTCCACCTATTATTTGTTTATTATTGCATTGCAAGTTTATCGAAATGATCATTTTGGTATTTTTAATTTTTCCGTAAAACGTATTTAATCTACACTTTTTTTTCCATAAAATAAATTTATGTACATATGTATAGATTTAGAATGTTCTACTTCCGATACACATTCGACGCCCTTCATCTGTGAAAGGTCCTGGAGATAGGTTCTATAGTGCATACTTCCCAACTCCCGCATTCCTGATCTTATGACCCAGCGATCAGTGGTGCAATCGCATCACTGATGCGATTGCACCACTGATCGCTGGGTCATAAGATCAGGAATGCGGGAGTTGGGAAGTATGCACTATAGAACCTATCTCAGCTTTTAATGACCATATGTGTGTAGATAGATACCACCTTTCAAATGGGTCCAGAAAAAACTGGAAAGGTACTGACTGTCACTCCCGGGGATCAAACATGTGCCCTAGATCTACATGTCTGACATACGGCAGTCCAGATTGCAATCCACTGGACCACCGTGCCTCAACGGCAATCTTCATTTTTTGTTGTCAGTTAAACAATAAAAATCTGGCTAATACAGACTTTCCTATGTCATTAGCTTTATTATAGGGGGAGCTGAATGCAAAGTGTAGAATTTATTTCACACAAACGCTTTTGCTATTTGGAATTTCAACTAATTTTTTAGATATAAAGTTTTTTTTTTGATCATTAGATTTATGATGACTTGCACTTTGAATTATGTATACTTATGTGTTTTTGATGTGTTTAATCTGCTCTATTGAATATTTCATTGTCATAATATGATGTCATATAAGATGTCATACAATGTCATACACCATGTCATATACAATGTCATATATGATGACATATACTGTATTTTTTTTTTTAATTTATTAACTTTATGTCTGGAAATTTAAATTCAATTTCTAAGGAAACATTCAACTGCCTTTGTACTACTACCGACTCCTTGTGCTAATTACCCCCTATAACAAAAGAACATTTTCCCAACACGGCACTTTCTGCAGATGTTTTGTTCAGTTTTCCCAGCTGTTTTTGCACACGGACCGTAGTGTGTTTTTATACTTCAAACTATTTAAACCGTGATTAATACTTCAGATTTAATTTTTAATTGAATTAATTATCTTGGTTCTTTTACTACAGCTTTATTTCAAAACTATATTATTACTGATTCGGAAACTTCAAATGCCGACCCTGTGACCTTCATCAACCATTCAGTTTTGAGAAAGTTATTATTTTCTGCAAATGAAGGGTCTTCCAAAATTTTCACCTGTCCAGAGAAAGGAGGACATTACAACCCTAGCTCTTGAGATTGTCAACATGTAATCTGTTGTTTATAAATGCTCCTGATAGCAGGTATAAGAAATTTGAATCCTTATTCCTGCTCTTGAAGAATACTTATATTTTTTTTACCTGTTGAGTTGAATAATAATCCTCTTTAAAGAAATTATAATATAACAAGTCGATTAGAGATAAGTTTGCATTAAATTCCGAAATGCTGCTCTTCATTGGAGAAGGGATCAACGAGATAGCTAAGTCGATGGATCTCATTTCTCTTTATGATGCTGAACATCCCCGTCAACCAGGCTAAAAGAGACCTCCTCTGCTCATATCCATATTCCATAGACTTACCAGAGGGAAGAGAAGCCGACTGGGAACCTAAAAATAACTAATAATTAATACCTAACAACCAAAGGAAGAATCTTCGGCTTTAACAAGACTTTTTCTTACTAACAAAACTTTGTTTTCTATCCAGTTATTCTGTACACTGAGTCTACCAGCTATGTACCTATGAGTTTCAATAAAGTTTTAGAGATTATTTTTACACAAGTTAACCACACCCTTACATTTTTACTTTGCAAATATCACCAGTAATGAATTTGTTGTGAAAAAAAAAATATTTTTTTAAACATCAAAAACTTTGTCCCCATACAAAAAAAATCATGTAACCATCAAAATTCCTAATCTTATAATTTGCGTGCCTTCGTAAAAATCCCATCTCCATGGAGCTCTGACTACTAGCAAAAACTTTTCTCTTGTCTCCTTCGCGCAACTAACTATTGAGATCTTCCAGCAATCAAGAAACATAGTTATAATTGTTTAAAAAACATGTAAGTTTAATGATTTTTAAATTTTTTTTTGGAAATTCATGAACAGTATTAAATTAATTATGTTTTATATATACTGTATATATTTTTTGGTCAGGTATAAAACGTATAGCTGGTGGAATTTATATTTTCTTCTCGCTGATTTTAGTATATTTTCTTTACAGTCCTAACCTTACCATAACCCTGACCCCTAGGATAATCTATAGGTGAAATAATATTTTGCTGAGCACCGATCTAGATAATTTCAACTTACTACCATCAGCCATATTGGTTGGCAGATAACGGAATCTGACCCTAATTTTAACATAGTTTCGTTACAGTCCTAACCTTACTGTAACCCTGAACCCTAGGATAATCTAGAGGTGAAAATTTCACCTCTAGATTATCCTAGGGTTCAGGGTTACAGCAAAAGATTATTTCACCCTGAAATAATCTTTTGCTGAGCGCCGATCTATATGATTTAAACTTACTACAGTCAGCCATATTGGTGGGCTTTTTTTTTTTAGCTGACAACATATTGTTCACTTTGTCTGATTTGATAAGCTTTTTTTTTTGGCTGTTCGTATTTTTAAAGTTTAAATTTAACTTTGCTACTGCTCTAATTTATTTGATTCTGAAAGAAACCCTGATTCTATTGTATGAACTATTCCGTGCCACATGGAAAAAATTAAGTAAGTTAATGACATACCTAGCACAAAAAAACATACCAAGAAAATAATCTATATAATTAGCATAAAAAACAAACATTACAAGAGCAGGGAAATTTATTTGCACCCCCCCCCCCCANGGGGGGGGGAGCACTCCTTCCCCCTGTGGTGGTACTCGGGGTGTACCGCACCCCTCCTTAGTCCGCCACTGGTTGTAATGTACAGTACGTGTAGCATATTAAATTTTAAAAAAATTGAATTAGGCTACCAATATATCGGAAAAATAAATAGAAATACAGTACTGTATATCCCCAATTTTAAAGAAATATAATAATGCTACTATACTTTTTTTTTTTTGTAATGAGTGCTTCCCCCCCCCCACCACCACCTATCATAAGACCTTTTGTAAATAATCTTAAAAATATCCTCAATATGCATTAAGTGAAAATGATAAAATTTAAATTATCATTAAAACATGACTAACCTATTTAATATACTGTAGTTCAATAAAATACAATAGTTCGTAGTGTTACGTCACCACAGATAAAATGTGCAACGCTGTATTACTATTGCTTTTTCAGTTTAGTCAGTGAATAGGCTAATTGTTATCTTTAACAATTAAATATGACGGTAGCTTGATTTTAGATTAATTGATAAGGTCTGCGTATAAAAGAAAACGCCACTTAAAATTTAACAGTTTAATGTATTTATCTATTTCTTAACATCGTCCAGAATCTTTTTTTTTTATTATTGTTGTTTTTAAATATCACATGACCAAACTATCACGTGGTGCCAAACATCCCTTGGAAGCTGAATATTTGAGTTAGTTCTCAAAGTCAAGGATAATAACACACATACACAGTATAGTACTGGAAAGCGTTGGCATGGAGTAGACAGACATGTTAGCGGAATCTACAAATTTTTTATCGCTTCACTGCAGGTATAAAAAATCGTACTGTGGATTAATTATGAAAATAATGGATTTTGTGTTATTTGGTAAAAAAGTGTTCTCACCTAGTGATGGAGTGTAGTTTTGATTCTTACAGGTCAACCAAAGGTGCATCTAAGCAGCGTCGAGACCTGATCAATGCAGAGATCGCAAATCTGCGGGACCTACTGCCTCTTCCAAATTCCACCAGGCAGCGGCTTTCCCAGCTACAGTTGATGGCCCTGGTCTGCGTCTATATACGCAAAGCAAATTATTTTTTACAAGGTATGCATTTTTTTTTTAATTTTTAAATATTATTTCTCTTCTTTAAAATATAATATGTGCGCGTGTGTGTAGGTTGCAATATTAATAATCTTGCTTGAATATTTTTATAATAGTAGAGTGCGTGGTTTGAGAAATAGCTTAATTATTATGATTAAAAGTTGTTTTCACTGGAAACTATTGTATATAGTTTATTTATATTTGAGCTTGGTATGTGTTGATTCTTAAAGTATGAAAAACTATTATTTACAGCTATCTGAGTGTGTGTGTGTATGAGAGAGATAAATTAGTGTACTTATGTTATGGTAGAGTATTTTTATACATTTAAAGAAAAAAAAAGTTCATGCCATTAAAACTATAGATAGCAGAGCGGATTTTAAAATATCGAGCGCAGTGAAAGATTGCTCCCAATTATTAATGCTAAAACACCGCGCCCTTAGCTTTTTTTTTTTGTGTGTGTAAAATTTATTGTTTATTTTGCCATTTATAGTAATATTGCTTTTATTTTTTTAATAAGTTTTTTTTAGCACAAACAACATAGTTTTCTAATGAATCTGATAAATCCCAAACTTGCCGCAAAGTTTGACGTAACCTAAAGTTGCTTTTTGTTGTGTTTTTTTTTTTTTTTAAATTAACTACCGTAATTGCAGTTACTCTAAATACAAAATAACTTGTTATAGTTACGTTACTAATTTTATAAAGTAACATGTTACAATTTAGGGGCTTAGTGAGAAAATTATTATTTTGATAAGCTTTTTTTTTTTTTTTTTGGTGGGATGGGTTCAGACCTAATAGCACAAAGTAATTAAAATTAGTTGACTTTTTTTCCAATGTGGTTAAATGAAGGAATTAATTACAAAACTTTTAAGTTGTCATTTTTTGTTAATTAATTTATAATTAATAATATTATTAAATTATTATTATATTGCATTTTATTTCTGAAGAAAAATATGTACATTGTACATTAACACAAATTAAAAATTCCCCCATCCCCCTTCCTTCCTTCTGAAAAATTTCTATGAATGTCTTGCTTAAAATTTTCTTCTTTACAAATATTTTGTTTGTTAGGTTACACTAGTAATGCGTATTTTTTTTTTTATTGGCAAATTGTTACCTAGGTCAACCTTCAGACTTTTGAAATATTATTTAAACATCTATGAAACTCTTTATAGGGTGTGTATTTTAACTTTTTAAGTTCACTTTTTGAACAAAAATCGGATGATTTATAATAATGTTAGATTTTTTTGTGAGCCAAACCATATATAAAAAGGATCAATATAACATCGAAAAACAATTTAGAAAATTCTCTAAATAATATTACAGTAATGGTTTTAAACCATAAAAACATTAGAGCTTAGAAACGTGGCCCAATAAGTGACATTTTCAAAATACAGTAGATAGCAGCCTTATTTTTTTTTATTACTTACAGTTTTAACCTTACCATAATTCTGAATCTTAACTCCTACTATGTAATTAACCCACTATTTCCCAACTCGATGATAATCAACAGTCTTAACCTTACCATAATTCTGAACCCTATGTCCTATTACGTATTAAACCCACTATGCCCTAACCCTAATGGTGAAATAATCTTTTTTTTTATCGGAGAACTTCACAGTGAAGAAACAAAACATTATTCTTATGACTGTATTAAGTTTGAATTACCTCCAAATATACAGTACCGCAGTGCCGTAGCCAGAATTTTTTTTCGGGGGGATATTGATATATATACTGTATATTTATATAAATATAGGCTATATACAGTATATAATAAAAATATTTCGGAGGGGGTTTCAACCCCCACATCCCCCCCTGGCTACGGCCCTGTAGTATCGTACCACAAAGCAGAAATATAGGCTACAGATCTTTTAACCAATAAGAATTAAATTGACAGATACTGTACCTTTTAAATTGTTAGAGACTAAATTTTTATAAAATTAAATGCAAAATCTTAATTTATTTGTCTATTTTTTTCTTCTCTCTAATAATAAAAAGGAAAAAAAAATTCTCTGATTTGTATCTCTAGCTCTTTTGTTATTTTTATTTAGATATTTTTTTGTTTCTGTTTGTTTTGCTTTAATTTCTGTATTTTGTCTGTTTTTTTTTTTGTATTCTGTCTTTGAGTTTTGTTTGGATGCTATGAATATTTAAATTTGCTATTATCTAAAAGTCTTTATTTTTTTTTAACTCTATGGGTTATCCTATTTCAATTTTTGACAATAGAGGGCTTAAAATTTTCTAATGATAAAAAGGAAAGGGTGAATGGATAGTAGGTAGATTATGGGTTATTATATAAGGGAATGGGGGGGGGGGGTGAGGGAGGTTTGGTTAGTGGAGAACATTCCTAGTGAATGACCACAGAAGATAAGGGAAACCCACGACATCATCGCATAGGGAAGAAAAGGTTTTGATATGAAAACGAAGTTATACTAACTTATACTGTATACAATTTATTTGAAAGGAGGAAAATTAGGATATACAGTATTGATTAATTGGTTTGTTTGTTTTGAGGGAGTGATGGGTGAAGATTATATTGGGGAACAGGAAGATAAAAGAGCAAGAAGGAATACGAGTGAAGATGTAGAGGTCATAGACAGTCAAGGTCAAATGAAATTAATGACTTCAGATTAAAAAAGGTAAATGCATTCATTGAGATCTTAATCATATAATACTATTTTTACTGGAATTATCATTCCCAACCTAGGAATGATTAAAAAAAAATAAGATTTTGATAAGCGCTTTTTTTCTACAAAATTTAATTTAAAATCTACATAATTACAGAATAATTGTCACAGTTCCACACGTTTCGAGAGCCCTAAGGGCATATATCTGAGCTCCTATCATTCTCGTCAAAAATAATAATGATTTAAAAAACAATTACCATACCTGGGAACACGAACTACGTATTACTTAGCGCATAAAAGGGAGGCATATAGGAAGCTTATTGTATTTCATTTAAATAAATAAAACCCTGCCAGCGTTTTCCTCTGAAAAGTAAAATAAACAGTGTGTTCGATCCTGACTTCAAGAACGTGGGTTGCAATCTTTTGCATTACCTGTCCTATCACCTGCGACGATTTCAAAGAACCACGATGAAAAACGTTCTGTTGAACGGTCAGAGTTAAAATCTATCATAAATGCATCATTTAAACATTTGGGAAAACTCAGGGTGATGGTCCAGTGTAGTTCTATAGAACTGAATGATCAACACGTAGCCTATACATTTTTGAGAAGACCGGTGAGTAAGGAGAATAAAGTTTTAATAAACCCCCCTCCCCCTATCCATTGAGGATTAGTAGTCTAAGCTACTGAAAGTCGGTGTTTTAAATATTACAATTCTATATTGATAAATTATAATGATAAGCCTGAATTTGTTTTTATATTAAAAAAAAAAAAGTCTTAATTTGTAAAAAAAGAAAAAAATTCTGCTACTTTGGTGTCTATATGTTTGTACAAATTTATTTAAAATTGGATTTAGATTTTTAGGCCTAAAATATTGGTATTTTATACCGTATTTTATTTTATCAATTATTATTTTCATTTTTTTGTTGATCTATTATTGTTTGATAGTAAATAAAAATTAGGTAGGCTACTATTTATAATAATTACTGTAACAGTAAATATAGCCTACTGGTAGCCTAAACAGTATAATAAATATTTTTTTTTAAAAAAAAAAATCTATATAACAACTTAAATTGGATTAATGCCAGTCATGTAAGTCAGTCAAAAATAGTTTGACGTTACTCATCTACTGCAATATAGTTTGACGTATTAATATCGGGATTTACCGTATTTGCGACGTGACAGCCTGGTGATCGATGTTAACTGGAAGACCTAATTATTCTAATCTTATTGACCTACAGTAATATAGTGCAAATTTATTGATGACGTGTATAATTGTCTATTGATTGCACTATCATAGCATTTTATTTCATTCATCATTTCATATCTGTTGATTCTCTTCCAATAAATAATGACTGCTACATAAAAAAAAATACACATTTTGCTTAATTTGAGTGGTATGAGTTTCAGATCCTGTTAAGACATACCTAAAGTTGGACCCCAATCTTCAGGGGAGGGGGGAGTTCCTAGTTGAAAAAAAATGATTAAACCTATTTTGCTTTATTTCCTAATGAAAATCACTTTTCAGTAATTAAACAGGAAATTGTTTGGTGGATGAGATACAGATGTCGTTAAGGCATACCTAAATTTCAGGCAAAATGTTGGGGGGGGGGGGCAGACATATGTGTTGGCCCCTACATGTAAAAATGTATAAAACCAATTTTACTTACATTAATTTCCTATTAAAAAAACACTTTTCAGTAAATAAACAGGGAATTGTTTGGTGGATGAGATACAGATGTCGTTAAGGCACACCTAAATTTCAGGCAAAATGTTGGAGGGGGGTGGCAGACATATGTGTTGGCAACTTGGCCCCTAATATGTAAAAATGTATAAAACCAATTTTACTTACACTTTTCAGTAAATAAACAGGGAATTTGGAGTTAGACACAAATCTTGGTGGGGGGGGGGGGGGATGCAGAAATATGTCTTGGCCCGTACATGAAAAAAATAATTATAAACACTATTTTGCTTAATATCAGTAATTAACCAGGGGAATTTTCAGGTAGATGAATTGAACATCCTGTTTACCTAAAGTTATTCCCAAATCTTGG
>PXIH01S0017353.1:2262-13155 GCA_003024985.2 Euperipatoides rowelli
TGGCTGCTATCAAGTCGAGGTCATATTATGCTGAGAATCCCACAGGTTCGATTAATTATCAGCTGAGCCGGTTATGGAATGTTCCCCTCCCCCGGCTCTTTCAAAACATGTAGTAGTCTATTTAAAATTCTTGAATAATTTTAAAATGCATTAACATATACTAAAATAAATTCCTGGTTGATACGTGGAAAATTAAAATAAATAAATAAATAAATAAATAAATAAATAAATAAAAATAAACATTATACAATTAAAATGGCTGTTATTCTTAATTAAGAGGTATGACTGAATTAAATAAATGTTATACCATAATATAATGGCTGCCTTTATTATACTCCATTTAGTGGTATGACTGAGAATAATTTAGTGATCTGGTTGAAATAAATATACCATGACAATAGTCACCATTGTTATTCTAATATGGACATATTTTAATAACTAGGGTACAACTGAGATCATTTGTTGATGCAATCTGTATAACACAACCTTAATTTATTAACCTAGAAATTCAAAAAGATTAATTTACGAATGCAAATCATTTCACATTATCTGGGAACAATTTATTGTATCAGACACACAACCGTCTATTTTAGTTAGAATGTCTAAACTATGCACAAATCAAGCTGTATATCACAACTTTAGTTTATTAGCCTAGAAATTAAGACACTTATATATATTAACATTAGTTTATGATTGTAAAGAGTTACCATTTTCGACAAACAACAGCCTATTTTAGTTTAAAAGTCAATATTTTAATTTTATAAATTTTCTAAATTTCATTTTCAGATATCTGAAGATCTTTTTACAAATTACTATGTCCAAGATTTCTTAAATTGTTTATGCATTCTCTTCATTAACATCCTTCTTAGCCAGGGACAGACTAGCTCATTATATCAGCCTGGGGAATCTACCCATCTAGCAGGCTTTGGACTGGGAAATGTACCCGTCTACCAGCCCTTAGCCTGGAAATGTACTTGTTTACCACACAAGTGGGGGGATGGAGATGCCCTCAGGAAATTCCTGATTTCCTGGTGGCTTAGTACATCACTGTTTGCAGACTTTAGATATTTCATTAATATTTGTTAACTGAGGTGTCGATATTTGAATCATCTGGTTACCTATGGTAAGGCTTATGAATTGATTGTGCGATCAGCATTTGACTGGAACTAACATTGAGCAGACTGCAGGTTTGAAATTTGTTGGTTCTGTTTGGTGTTTTGAGTTGAATTGCTTATCAAGGTTTCATAATATGCAAATATTGTTGCCAAATAAAATGACATGAAATACATATGAAATGTTGTGTTACTGACAGATTAATAGCTGGGTGATAATATTTGATTTTATAACAGGATTGATTTGATTACATAGTGCAAATTTAATATTTAGATGACAAACTATTTTCTTTTTCTATACTTAAATTATATTTTTGCCATACAACCCATATCCATTTCCAGGGCTAGGGTTTAATATTCTCATAATACATTATTTTGGTACATTAATTTCCTATGTCTTACAATAATCACAATATAAAATGTGTTGCCTACAATATATTGTATTTTGTCAAACCATTCATTAAGAAAACATAAAATAAAATTGATCAAGAATAGATTTTAATATACAAGAATATTGGAAAAAGTGTATTTCTGTAATAATCAATAGTGCAACCCTATATTCAAAAGGTACCAGAATACTATATCAGATGCAGAAAGGATGAGGAATTTCAACAGTGACTTTGGATGGTACTGTATGCTCCTCCAATATGGTGCAGGGATGGAACACCTGGAAACAAATGTTTATAAATTAATTTTAAAGTGTTTGAGTCCTTTTGTGATAGGTACGTTACAAAATTTTATTCCATAAAAAAAGTTCATGCTACACACAGATTTGTAATCTATAAGAATATTTGAAATTCAGAGTTGTTTATTTATTATTAATTACAAGTGAAATATTTATCGTCTTTTAAAATAATAATACAATTAATTCTTGATTTACACAGAAGTTGCATTCTTAGAAATCAACGTGTAAATAAAAAACGTGTAAATCAAATATAAATTCTCCATAGGAAATAATGGAAATGCTAAGGATTATGGGAAATGATGAAAACAATAACATCACTATGAATAATCTCTTAGGTATTAGTAGAGGAATGGATTTGAATGTAGACTAATAGATATAACGTTAATTCAAATAAAAACATGGCCATAAAGAATAGGAATCAATTTGAAATAAATAAAGTAAATTAATTATCTCAGACTGATTTTCATTGTCTTATTTTTATTCTAAATTAAGTATATACTGTACAACTTTTTTTTTACAAACTGTTTATTTCAAATAATTGAGGAGTCATCAAAAAATTACGTCACACAATTTATCTCTATTTTGTATCCCCCCCCCCCCCACGCAATTTTATATTCCATATGTGAAATGATGTCACAAATTTTGCACCACATCCTTCGACAAAATCACATTGTACATAATGTAAATCACTTACTGTATGTGTGTGCATACACATATATAAATGAGAAGTTTGCGTTTGTTCTAATATTGAAATAAAATAATGTTTTTGATAACGACACTGTTAAGTTTTTATGGTTAAATATATATTATAAAACATGCTTAAAATAATATTCTGGAAATTGCTAGGCGCTGTAGTTTGAGCAGTTTTGTACCCGGCCACGACATTCTTGTGCACATACGGGGATCATAGGATCAATCACAGAGCAGCCCCAGTGTGAGAAATGATGAATTTTCTTTCATCGTTAGAATGCACCGGGGAATTTTTCTCTATCTGTATCTATAGGGATCATTAGAATACAAACTAATCTGGATTTACCTTGACTGTCAACGAATGTACGCTGTTGGATACGTTAGCCTTGGTAAACGTTGTATGAGGAAGAAAGGAAGACTGTTAATTATACCATATATTGTACATATTATAAATAAAGGTCATTTCACCCTTCAGGGTCAAACATATTTTTTTAAAAGAAAAATATTCTGAAAATTCCCTGGAAATATTTCATAATATATCGTAACATTTTTAAATATATTTAATTTACAATAAACTTATATGACAATTTGTCAATTTTTTTTGAAAAAAAATGTGACATTACATTTCAAACCCCCTCCTGTATCACCACATTGTCATATTTATTCAAGTCCTGTTACTCCTTATC
Source organism: Euperipatoides rowelli (assembly GCA_003024985.2). Taxonomy (NCBI): domain Eukaryota; kingdom Metazoa; phylum Onychophora; class Udeonychophora; order Euonychophora; family Peripatopsidae; genus Euperipatoides; species Euperipatoides rowelli. Next base: position 5,436 of record PXIH01S0017353.1, read on the forward strand.
ATGTGACAGAGTTTATGGATGAGCCCAGACCATATAATTTACGAAGTGATAGTGATTCTGAAATCGTGTTATTCCAAAAATGTGTTAATAAAATTCGTGTAAATCAACAATTACCTGTATATACTTTTTTCATTTTTTGTAAAAAAACAAAGCACCAGGGCTTTGCCCTGGTCCCATTACACTCTTGGTTATAATACTGTATACGAATCCAAGTTTAATATGACGCAGTAGTAACATTTACAGTGAAATAAAATGCTCCAAAAATTGATAATATTTAAAAAAAAAATCACGTGATTTTTTAAAAAAAATTATTTTCAAATATATATATTTTGCATTATCAGATGAAACTATTGAAAAGCGAAGACTGAAGAAATGAATAATATACTATTGAACATAACTTCCAATAAATTTCAAATTTCTAAATGATAGAAATTCAAATAACTAAAAAATATTACCAGTTCAACCATAACAGACATATGGATAATTCAAGAAACAAAATGATCTAAGATCATTAACATTAAAATGGATTCTATTATCTAACAATTATATAATAATTGAAGATAAGTTTTATCAATGCTATCTTGATTTAGCATATTATAATTAAAAAAAAATCAATGGTGATTTTATTGAACCCCTAGTTCATTTTTCATCTAAAAATGCATTAAAATAATATTTTATTATAAATTAAATTATATTGTCCATCATTTAAAAATCAATTTATTAAATCCTTAATGGTTAAAATCAAACAGAATTCATTGATAAGAGATGATTGATCATTTGATTGATTTAGGAAAATAATTTTTTTTTTAAAAATATTGTAATGTCCATCTTTAAAAAAAAAACANCATCAAAACATGATTGTGCTTATATAAACAAACTAGTTTAAAGCTCGTAAAATGAAGAAAAAATACGAGTAAAATCATGTTGGATTATTTTTTTTGTTAATGGTTAAATTCCATGCATCATTTATCCCTGTAGATTTATAAAGGGCATCATTTACCTGTGCGTGTTTATAAAGAACATCATTTAGCCGAATGTATTTATTAAGGTCATCATTTCTCCATGTGTATTTATAAAGGGCATCATTTAGTCATGTGTATTTTTTAAGGGAATCATTTAGCCATGTGTAGGCTAAATGATTCCCTTAAAAAATACACAAGACTCTAGATGTATTTATAAAGAGCACCATTTAGCTGTGTAATTTATAAAGGCATCATTTAGCTCTGTGTATTTATAAAGAGCATCATTTATCCACGAGTATTTATGAAAGGCTTAATTTAGATGTGTGTATTTATAAAGGGCATCATTTAGCTCTCTGTATTTATAAAGAGCATCATTTATCCACATGTATTTATGAAGGGTATCATTTAGATGTATGTATTTATAAAGGGCATCATTTAGCTGTGTATTTATAAAGAGCATCATTTACCCATGTGTATTTATGAAATGCATCATTTAGATGTGTGTATTTATAAAAGGCATCATTTACCTGTTATATTTATAAAGAACATCATTTAACCGAATGTATTTATTAAGGTCATCATTTATCTATGTGTATTTATAAAGGGCATCATTTAGTCATGTGTATTTATGAAGGGTATCATTTAGCCATGTGTAGGCTATAATACTTGTGTATTTATAAAGAGCACCATTTAGCTGTGTAATTTATAAAGGTCATCATTTAGCTCTGTGTATTTATAAAGAGCATCATTTATCCATGTGTATTTATGAAGGGCATCATTTAGAGTTTGCATTTATAAAGGGCATCATTTAGCTGTGTGTATTTGTAAAGTGCATCATTTATCCATGTCTATTTCTGAAGGGCATCATTTAGCTATGTGTATTTATAAAGGGCATTATTTATCCATGTGTATTTATAAAGGACATCATTTAGCTGTCTATTTATTATTATTATTACGTTTATTTTGAATAAATAGTAATACAAAAAAATCGCATTATGCCAAATTCTGTGCGCATAAAAGCGATCAATTCTCAAAATAAAATTTAAAATTATTTACAAATAATCAAATAGAATTTTTCATTTTTAAATAAAGAACATCATTTATCCATGTGTATTTACAAAGGGCATCATTTAGATGTCTGTATTTATAAAGAGCACCATTTAGCTGTGTTTATAAAAAACATCATTTAGCTCTGTGTATTTATAAAGGGTATCATTTAGCTCTGTGTATTTATAAAGGGCATCATTTAGCTCTGTGTATTTATAAAGGACATCATGTAGCTGTGTATTTATAAAGAGTATCTTTTTAGATGTGTGTATTTATAAAGGGCATCATTTAGCTGTGTATTTATAGAGCAACATTAGCCTTTTATTATGATAGATATGTGAATACTATTACTGATCATTTATTTTATCTTATTTTCTTATATTAGTTCACTCATTCAGGGAATAAGCTGTGTTGCATTTGCACATTTATTGCATTTATGATTCTATAATAAATATTGCATTAGTATTAGCTTAATCAACCACAGAATTTAAACAATGTGTGAAACAATCAACTCTCATTAACATGCAAATTAATGCTAATTTATGCACCCTGTTGGTTTTGCATTTGGGCACATTTTTTTATACTTTGCATGGAAATGAGTTTTGCCATTTCCAATGCAAACTTCATTTAATTATTTTCTAATTTATTCTTGTATTTGGGAAGGCCAGTTCCAACTAGAATGTACCATCTCTGTATCATGTAAACAATCTCCCATCAAGGCCTGCTGATCTAGTCAATTCTCCATAATACATATATACAGTAAGTAACCTCCATAACATGCTTGCCAACATGAATTCATTATAACATGATTTACCTGCAGACATAAATACACAGACACACACCCATACACAAATGAATTCATTATAACATGATTTAAATTTCATTTTCAAAAATTATAAATCAATTTTGTGATTATAACTTAAATTTATTATCATAGATATAATACGAACATTTCCACAAAATAGTATTAATAACTAATCACGTTTAGATAGAAATTAATTAAAGCTGGTGTAAATAATTGATATTCACGAAAGCCTAGAAACTGGTGACACTAAGTCCCATTCCCGTATTAATAGTATTATTTTAAAATTTACAGTCCTAACCTTACACCTACCCCGAACCCTAACTCCTACTATGTATTAAACCCACTATGCCACAACCCTAGGATAATCTAGAGAGGTGAAATAATCCTTTTTTGATTGATTTCGAAATTTGGAGCTACTTCCAAACATTTGGCATATATGACTGAAATAGATGCACAGATGTTAAAAACGCAGTTAAATGGGAATTTGTGACACCCACTTTTAGGTACTCCTTAGCCATTTATTCACAGGGCTAGGCAATCTACAAGATAAAATGGATATCCATTTCACAGTATCAAAAGCAGGAGGCAGTGCTATATGTTTTAACATCACAAATTAATTATGTTTACATTGTCAAATGTCTTGCCATAATCAGTTATGGTAGTAAAGTACAAACCATAATACCAGGCTGTTCCAATTCATTTCAGTCAGTGGTACTGCCAGCCTTATGAGGGTAACAAACTCCTGGTATTACTAATTATACAGTACACCAAGCAGTTAATGGGACAACACACTATGGATGACACTGTTACACAGAGCCTGTACAGGACATGAGATGACAACACAACAAATCACTAGATATTTAAATAATATTGATGTAAAACATTAAATAGACTAAACTCTATGTACCAATTTGATTTATTTTTCTTGTTTTATTTTTGCCTTTGAATCTTCTTATTTGGTTTTTCTTCTCTGTCTATCCCAGTATTTCCCAAATAGTGTTCCTTGGAACCTTGGGGTTCCATGAGGTGAACATTAGGATTCTGCAAGAAAGCAACAGCATAATAACATTTGAATATTAAAATAAGGAATAAAAAACAATTTAAGTACAGCAATGTGTACCTGACTGCAGAAACTAAAGCATCATTGAGAAGATAAGCAAGCGCTGGTGGAGCCATATTGTAGCCGAAGCTTAAGGTTGGGGTTCTGTAAATTTTAAACGTGTTTGAAAGGGTTAAGTGACCAAATAATTGGGAAAGACTGGTCTCGCCCTTTCTTTTGAGAAGTGTCTAAATACAGGCTGAATAATCCACATTTTACCTAGTTTTTGACATCTGCACATATATTTTCATCATTATGGTAGGGCTGTGGGAAATTGTGTCAAAAATTTTTGAAATCAATCAAAAAAGGATTATTTCACTCTAGATTATCGTAGGGTTGGGGCAAAGTGGGTTTAACACATAGTTGGAATTAGGTTTCAGGGTTATGGTCAGGTTAGGACTGTAAATAAAAATGAAGGCTGTTATCCATTTTGATCACATGACTTGAAATCTGGATTATTCGTCCTGTTTCTAGGCTCTTGTTTTCTTTTGTATTGCCCAAGGCTTTACAATCTTTTGTTTTGTCTTGATCTGAACCAGTGATTTGCTATTTTTTATCTTGTTAACTGTAATTTGTTTGCCTTACAGACAGATAGTGAATAGTAGGTTTCTAATTTATATATATTTACTGTATAGATCTGAATATACGATATATTTATTTCCTTGCCATTAACTATTTAGGTTTTGACCATTTCTATTTAAATAAGTTTGCAAATGATTCCTAATTTTGATCTTTTGAAGTCTTTGAAAGAATAATAAATTAAAAGAAAATATATTAATTATATCATGTTTCAATGAGCCTCAATTACTTGAGGCCTTGTGTGATGAAGTAGATCTGAATTTGAAGAGAAACAGTTCTTAGCTTCAAATGCTATACAATAATTCTTTTGACAGTCAAATTAAAATTTGGGAAAGATCTTTCAAGAAGAATTTTTTTTTTTTTACACAACCACTTCATAAAATTTCTAAAAGAAAAAAAAAATCATTTAAATTATTATTTAAATAAAGATTGCTTTCACGTTTGCTTGATAAACTTTAAAATATTGATCGAATAAGAGGTAAAAAAAGTGTATTTTTTTCCTTATATTTTAACCAAAGATCAATAAATAAAGATTAAATAGTAAGAAATTAAAATAATAGCAAAATTAACTCTTTATGTCTTATTAATATTGTTTTTATCATGTGTTACAGTCAAAAGTTGATTTTTAAAAAGATAACAATATCATATCCACCTGAAACTATATTTTGAATATTATACAGCATGTCTTCATTAGTTCACACTTTACCTGCTAGATATTCTTTTTAAAAATAAGTTTCCTCTCACAGAGAGGAAACTGATCAAATTTATTACATATATATATATACAATCATCTACCTACGATACTGATTCAACAACGCTCTTCATCTGTGAAAAGTCCTTGAATTTTGTTCTTCTATTATAGTCATACTTCCCACCTCCAGCAGTCTTGATCTTACAACCCAGCGATCAGTGGTGTAATCAGATCCTACATGGATTTTAATTGCCATAATGCTTGTAAAAAGATACTGCCTTTCAACTGGGTCAATAAAAACCGGAAAAGTACTGGCACCCTCGGGGATCAAACCTGTCGCCAGGACTACATATCTTGTGTGTTCCTGAATGGACCACCGCACCTTGACTCGTGAGTACTAGATATTATTTAATCCACTCCCCAGCCAAGTCGGTTCACTAACAGAACTACCCAAAATTACAACACCATTAATACCTAATTAAAATAATTGAACTAACAATTTCTTGTTACCGTACCTTTAAATAAACTGACAGAATTTTAGACTGACGAATGATACGATCTTTATAAAACCATCAATTAGTAGATAAAGACCGATTCAGTCCAGCTATCAGAATGTGACATGTCTCACTGATGTCAATTCCAGTAAAAGTGGGTGCAATAAATTTGCATATTTTTTCTAATTTGCATATAATTTGCAAAAATTTGCATATTTGAATGAGTTGATGACATTATCTTTGCAATCTTCATCCATTTCGCTGAGGGGTGAGGCTCATTTGCATAAATGTGCATATTCAAATGGATTTATTACATCAGTATGGACATTGTTGAACATTTATGAAGATTCATGTGTGTGACATCGTCTCATTTGCAGATGCGAAGGGATGTGTGTGTTTGAGGGGATAGGCCTCATTTATATTCGGCTTTTTAATGCTGCAATTTTCGGAGTTTGCCAAAGGCAAATTTCGGAAATGTTCATGAATATTACCCAGAATGCGTTTGGATAATTTGCAATGTATTTTGGGTATTTTTGAAAAATCCAAGATGGCGGCCAAATCTTTTTTAAAATTTTTCAATGGGCATTTCTTCAGCATTGATTTCTGGGTAATATGAGCTATATATGACAGCATTCAGATGCGCAGAATATTGTGCCACCAATTTAGAACTTTTTTCACTTCAATTTTTTTACTATTTGGAGAGGGTGCAGAACCCATATGGATGATCACATGACCTCATGTTTCGGTACATATAGACTAGGTAGGATGACATCACACCTAACAATTTTGAACTGGTAAATTTTATTTATAGTAGTCTACAGTATATGTAACCTTTTTAATTTTTATTTGATAAAATTACCAACTCTAATAATACGATAATGAGTAACTTACATGCCTGAACTAGGATATCCAAACTTATAAAAGAAGAACAAATTCTCTATGATTAATTTCTATGTCTAATTTCTATCCTTGCAAGATTTTCTCCTGTTTTTAAAATAAAACAAGACACTATCAAAAGAATAAAAATGGTTATAAATAGGAAAAAAATCTTTACCAAAATAATGATTTTGATCTGGTGCTTTTCAAATAAAATCAAGAAGAAAAGAAAAAAAAAAACGTTTTATCAGCTTAAACAAAATAAATATTATGTATGACCCAATATTTTTCAAATCAATGTGAAAACTAAATATTTTAGCCAAACTATTATTAGGTAAAAGAAATAGAAAATGTTTCAAGTATAAATAAAAATAAAATAATTTCTACATTATAATTTCTATAAAAGATTAGGAAACCAATCATTACAATATATGAAAACAAAATTAATGCTTTCAAAAAATCAATAGGTGAAATCAATGATTTTAATTCATAAAGGAGTAAAAATGTTTTTGACAAAGAATGAAGAAAAGAATGTATTTATATAAATAAAAAAAGAAAGACTATAAAGGGGAAAACTGAATGCCTAAAGATAACAATTAATGGTCTATGAAGACATGATGTCGTTGCTTGTTATATTTTTTTACGGATGTGGCAGATGATTTGATTTGTAGTCTCTATCATTTTATATTTTCTGACAATGTCTTACAATTTTTATTTTAAACTAGCTGAAAAGCCCCTTGTGAAATAAAATACAATGGGGCCCTAGATATATCCCACATCACCCCTACTCCCTCCCCTGATACCTCTTTTCTCCATCCCTCCGGCCCCCTATTCTAAAAATCATCTAAGAAACGATTAAAAATATAAATCTCTTAATGAAAAGCACCTTGTGATTTAAAATACAACGGGGGCCCTAGATATCCCCATCCCCTGAGTCCCCCCTCTCCCCATCCCTCACCCCCTCCCTTATTCCTAAAATCATTTTAGAAATGATTAAAAATATAAATCTCTTAATGAGAACGTATGTTTCAAAATATTCAAATGAAAAAAATCTAGATATTTCCCATCCCCTGAGACTCCCTCTCCCATCCCTCATCCCCCCTTATTCCTAAAATCATTTTAGAAATGATTAAAAATATAAATCTCTTAATGAGAGAATGTATGTTT
>PXIH01S0017362.1:0-17491 GCA_003024985.2 Euperipatoides rowelli
AACACAAATAAAAATGTGAAAATCATAAGTTGGCCTATTTGAAAATTTAAATATAACTAAATCATCAGCAATTCATGCAGATGTATTGATGATATCCATGATGTATCTAGACTGCTTTTTATACAAATAATGTTTGGCTAACAACAGTGATTTTAATAATATTAAATTAAATTTTTTGATCTCACCAAGGTTTGATGCCATACCAACTTGATGGCCGAAGAATAAAAAAAATCTGAATGTTGCCAGTTATGTCATCTTGTTTTACATTTAAATTTTTATTTTTTAATCAACTTTGCTGTTTGATTCCTAGCAGGAAAATAACAGTTGCTGGCTGTATGTTTTTTTTTCTATTGCAAAGAAATACTTTATATTATATTTAGAAATACTCTTTATTGCAGGCCTATTTAGGACCCTAAGGATTGGTAATAACCTAACCAAATATTCTATTTAATCAAAAATATGTTAGCATATAGTATTGTATGCTAACAGAATTTCCCCATAGGATGATTGTGAAGCTAAATACATTTTTATTCCTGGGATTTCACTTGTTCCCTAAAAAGGGGGGCGAGTGTGATAATGAACTTTGTTTGAAAAATTAATTTAAATGAAAATTCAAATTTATAAAAGTNTAGTGAGGGAAAGAAATAGAGAGGGAGGGAGAGAAAGGGAGAGAGAGAGCTAGTGAGGGAAAGAGATAGAGAGGGAGGGAGAGAAAGGGAGAGAGATTCAGTACATAAATATTTAATAATATTTAAACTTTATTTATTTGAATCGGCAACACATCTTTTTTAGATAAATTAACAATCTAATCTTGAAATTAGATTTAAAAACACCTACTGTATTTAATCTATCTAATTTTAATACAATCTGGCAATTTAAATGATGGCAGGGTCTTACCTATAGACCCTGAAAGTCGCCATCTACAAATTATCCAAATAAGAAATAAAACATTAAACTTTTTTTTATTAAAAAGTAGGTTTTACTTTTTGCTTTTTCTGTAGTCAAAAAAAAAAATGATTTGGCCATCTCTAATGAATGAAAATTTATAAATGCAGAAATGCACAGAAAATTTCACGTGGTCAACATGTCAAAGAGATGCTTGCATGACGTCATAGCAATAAATGACTTTGAAATGTAATAAATTACTTTTAAAAGTAATAAAAAGGAATTTATGATTTTCAGATTATTTTAAACATTTTTTAAAAAAGAAATTGGATTTACAGATAAGAAAGAAAATATTTATAATTATAGTTAGATTTTAATTACCAGTGTTAATAAATATTTTTTTATTTAACTAAATTATTTTGTAGAGATAAAAAGGAACGCCCATTATTTTCAAAATAAAATGAACTATTGTCTGGCGTTCCGCGTTCGTTCCTATTTTTTTCAAATGAACTAGTTCCTGGCACGTTCCTTGAAAAAGGAACTGTTCCAAGGAACACGTTTTAAATTAGTTCCTACTCATCACAACTTTTATATGTGAAACTAGACCAAAGTATGAGCGATAGAACCATTAAATTAAAATACCATTACCGGTAGTACATTTCCATCACCTTTTCAAACTCTATTTTTTTAATCTTCTCACATATTATTTCTCGATGTGAAAAAAAAAGGCTGTTTCTGATTATTATAACATATCAATTACATACAGTTTGTAATGAGTCTTTAAACCACAGTTCGATATTTCAAAATATCATAGCTATAAGTTGCTATTTATAAAAAGCCAATTATCTTCAATTATTTAACAGTTTTACCAAAGGTGATGTATTAACTACTGTACCACACTATTTCCAGAGTTACTGGAATCAGCAATTGAAGCCTGTTTTGAACCTAACAAATTTATTTGCTCCTAAATTATGGAGTCTAAGATTGCAAAAAAAAATTTATGGTTATATTCAGAAGGGATAGGAAATTCTTTTAAAAAAATTTTCAACTGCTAGAAGTATGGGGTGGCCAAGAAATAATTTGGTAAACTCAGTGTAACGGAATCAGATTTTTGCAACCTCTTACATTTGAAGATATTTTCTATTAAATTTTTCTGTGAAGTTATTAACTGTTAATAAATAACTTTTTACTGTTTTGATAGTGGGTCAGTGTATAAAATAAGATAAGTCTAGATTCTCAAGGTTGTTTTGATCCTGTTATGGAATCAGTAGGTTAGTCTACTCATTGTTATGGAATCAGATCATGCAACTCATATATTACAAATGGTTTTATTATTGGAATTTTTTCATTAATAATGTACATAAGTACATTAAAAAATTGCAATCACATATTATTCCACAAATGAACTATTTATTTATTCATAGAACCAATTTTTAATTGGGTAAGATTATATAGTCTTATTACATAAATTATTTATTTCCCCCCTATTTTCGTCCCTTTCTTAAAATATCAATACAAATCTACAAATGAAAGAAACTACAATACATATTCACTATTTCCACAGTTACTGGAAACAAAAAAATATTCTGCATGATTTTCTACAGTAAAAATAATGACCACTGTGGTCAATATTGGGGAGATCCAAGTCATCTCACAATCTGATCAAACTCAATAATGGCATGATGCTCTCTAGCAGGATTAGCATATAGGCCACCTTTTCCTTTGCATCATTTTTCTTAAAGTTTAATATATACACCAAGAAGATCTACTTTTAGTACTTGAGCCACATAACATTTCACAAAATGCTTAGCATTGTATTTAACCAATATGATATCACCCACGTTAACATTGCATGTTTCTCTTTAAATAACTTTAATTTACATGGTATTCAAACCTTTGACACATTTCCCCCTATCATTGTCCTTATATTCCAGATACCTGTCTTTTTTGTTCTTTAAACTTTGTCTCCATTTTCTCTGTCTCTCTCCCTATTTGTTGCTGGCATGATATATTTAGAATTAGAATTTAAAATTCCCTCACTAAAAAATACTGTTTTAAAGATATTTTATGAAAATTCAAAATTGTTGTTGCTATTTAAACATTTTCTGCATTTTTCTATTCACTACAGCCATGTGTAAAGTAGAAAGAAATGGCGGAAAATTTGCCGCCAGAATGAAAATGGCGGAAAAATTTGCCACCAAAATTAAAATGGTAGGAAATTTGCCGCCAAAATAAAAATGGTGGGAAAATTTGCCACCAAAATGAAAATGCAGGATTGCATGTGCAGGAACATTCTGAATGTCCTTGAATGCACAAAAACATTAAGGTGAAATCAGGGACAGGTTTATAAAATACACATTACATTTAACATTGCTACAGGTAGTGCAGAGAACAACTTTATTCACATAGACTTATATGTAGGCCCACCTAAAGGCCCAATTGAATAAAATCCCAAATACACCAATGCCAGACAAAAACAGAGACAAGCAAAAATAAAGACAAGATTCAATGCAATATGACCATATTTAATTCATATTGCCCTAATCCCTGTCTAAATATCTTTGCCATCTCTACCCGCTGCTGGCACAAATGTATCCAAAATTTTAGTTACGGTAATATAAACAAGCTTATATGCCCATAAGCTTAAAATTGCTCAGAAATATCTTACACCACCTGTTGCCATGTTTTGACGAATTGTGAACTAAGAAAAATGATTCCATAACTGGAATTTCTGATTCCATAACAGCATGTTACTGATTCCGTAATGCCCAAATAGACCAGATGAAAATTTTAAAAAAAAATTTTCTTAGCATAAATTTTTAAAATGCATTGTTTTAGCTTTGCATAAACAATTACAACACAGAATTTCTGATGTTTAGCTCTATATACAAAAAAATTATATTTTAATGTTGCGGAATCAGCACCTATGAACAGTATTAACCATAAAAATAATTTTACCAGGAAAACTATTTTTAATTCCTAACAAACAATATTATGTTAGTAAATAACATATTTTAACAAAGAGCAGGAAAAATACATTATATTAGGTTAATTGTCATCCAGCCCTTGAAATAAATTGTTTAATGACCTCTCCAACTTATCTTTCTTTTCCATCTTATGCGTATGAACTCCGGCCTTCGATAGCTGGCGGATTAATACCGTAATCAGAAAACTTGCCCGGGGCTCATTGCCACACTATATTTTCATTATGAGAAATAAATAAACATTTTTAAGCCTTCAGTCATTGCGATACGATACGATTTTTAAGCCTTCAGTCATTGCGGTATCTGTGAGATACATAATTAATATTCAAAAAATAATTTATAGCTAATGCGCTGAACTAAAATACTATACAGCCTATTATTCTCCTAAATTAATGAGCTTTTTCATCTGTCAATTAGCCGGTGATGTGACGGCAAGGCATATATTGATTTCCTTTGATTTTAGTTAGATACACCGTGATGATTCACGTAAGTATTTCTTTCAGGTAGCTGTAATTCAAATATTATAAAACATTTAGGAATAAATTTATACATTTTCAAATCAGAATTTAAATCAGATTTCAAAAATCAAAACCAGAAAATTCTATCTCTAACGACAAAGAAGCAGCATTCAAGAAGAACTGGCTTTTTATTTTTTTATAATGACATTTAGAAATAAATTCATATAAAAAAATCTTCTTGTTGGATTTTTTTTTTTAATAAAATTCCTGATAAAAAATACTATTTAAGTTTTTTTATATCTGTTATAGATTTCAAAATGTTTAACAATGTATTGGTTGGACATAGGCTATGGGTAAATACGGCAAATACGAGCTGTAATGATTTCTGATGTGTGCGGACATTTAGAAAAGAATTCATAAAAGAAAATCTGTTTGTTGGATTTTTTTGTTAAATTCCTGATAAAAAATTGAAACAAAAAAATACTATAAGAAATGTCTGTTATATCTCACGGATACACTGCGACTACTCATGTAATTTTTTGACCGTGATGACTGAAGGGTTAAATTAAAAATTGAAGCAATCTATAGGCTAGTTATCCACCACCTCTAGAAAAAAAAAAAAATAGATCATCGCTAATGTTAGATGTAGCCTAGCCATAAGTTGATTCTTGAAAATTTATAAGCTAAATATTTATGTCTACATTAAAAAAAAACATCTGTCGATCCACATCTTATCTTACTGAAAAATTTATAGATTGTTAAAATAACACTGAATCATCAATTTTTATTTTTATTTTTTAAGATATTGCCTATATTTTTTTTTTAGATAAAAGATTGACAATGTAATTTGTAATTTAGAATGTTTGTAAATACTTATGGATGTAATATAATTTTTGGATGCTTCTTGTTGAATGCAATTTAAATTTAGGGGAATTCCCCATACATTAAAGATATAATATAGATATACTCTAATTCTTTTAACTAGATCATGTCTATGCAACTTTTTAATGTTTAAAATACAATATCTGCGGGGTCAAAATTCTCACATCTGTTTTAATCTCGAAGCAACTTTCATTTCCTTTTCCTATGTTAAAGTTTAAAGGGTTAATCTAAATGATAATAAACATGTTCTGAATTTTTAAAGCTTTTTCCCTCCCAAAAAAATATGGTAATAGGCTACCAACCTATGTTAATTTTAAAAAAAATTACCGTAACATAGAATAAATCATTGTTATTTTTAAATTATTTTTGTACTATTCTATAATAACTTACTTATTATTTTAGGCTATAGATTTTTAATTCATTGTTCTTTTTAAAAACATATCACGTATAATTTATTGAGTATTTTCCCTCATAAACATGTTTATAATTGAATTTATATTACATTTGTGTGTAGGGCTCTATGTAGGCCTAGATTTGAAAATACGGTTGTAATAAAAAAAAAACTTATTGTATGCTAAGGAAGTTAAATCACTTCCTCAATCAAGAGTGTGAATGAAATGAGTTACCATTACAAGTCTAATGTTGGATACTATTAGTGACTAAATATGGATTTAATATGGATCATAAATAGATTTTAAAACTACATTATTACAAACTTACAATTATGATAGTCTACTAAGAAAATATGTGAAAAAAAGTAAGTACCAAAACAGTAGGCTTATTATATTTTAAGTAATTTCTGCACAACTTCATTTCCTTGTTTATGATATATTTTGGCTATAGTCAATGTCTAATTTACATGAATTGAGTAGGCTACCGGTATATTGCCAAAAAAAAAAAAGAAAAGAAATGAGAAAGTTTAATAGGCTATACAGTATATGCTGAAAATCTTATATACCATACTATAGATTATTTGTGGTTTTACTAAACATTGTAGCTAGTTAGAGTAGCCCATATACTGTATCTACCATTTATGAGGGAGCCACCATGAAATATCTGATTGATTGGTTAAATAAACTTATTGATTGAATTTAACATACCATATAGTTTAATTACTGTCAGTATCAATTTTAAAAATTATTTCTATTATCTAATAGTATTTTTTAAGCTTAATCTAAGTTTTTGAATGATTTGAATCTGTATGTTTTTCTATGTTGCTAATTGCCTGTGGTTGTGAACTGGCCTCAAACATTTTCTATTGCAATTTCCAATTCTTTCTAATTGATCATGATTTGATCATGGGCCCGTTAGTTTTTTAAAAAAAAAAGTGCTATTCACTGATGATATGTTGGCTTCTAACACTCTACTAGAACACACTGTCTAATTTGTATTTGTGGTAAATCTCTCAGTCCTTTATTCTCTTCTGGCAGAATTCTATATTTTCAGTCTGACAGCATCTCTGACTGTATTAGAGACTTCAACATCAATTAATGGCTTGCATTTGACCTGAAACAACTTTTGAACTTGACTTTCCCATCCCTCTGTGGGGTATTCTACTAGTTCACTATTTCCAAATGTAGGTATGCCCTTATGGCTTATCTTTTTTCAGCAGTCGTTTCACGACTTATAGTTGACTCAGTTTTTCTATTTGCAAAAATCCTAGTTTTTTTTTTTTTTTCAAATGGTTCATATTCCTAACAAAATTATAAAAATTGTCTGGTCATGATGTGTCTTGCAAACTTTTTTTGAACTCTGTACAAAATGTATTTGCTTAGGTGGTGCTACCAAAATGTCTGAAATAATCAGAATCTGATAATCTCTATTGGTTAATGTAAATGTATCCTGTGCAACATTTTCCATGGCTGCATTGACACTTCAAAGGACAACATTAGTTTTTTTCTGTTTAGGCTATATGCCTCACATTTCTTTACTTATTCATGCAGCTCCTGTTCCATTCTGGGCTGAAACTTGCTCTTTTGAATGGTGGTATTTAGCCCAAATTGACTGTAGTGTGCACACCTTTTACAAAGTTTTTATTTGATACAACTTGATCACCATCATTTGCACTTCCTTGCAGACTTAGCAATCCTGTGAGTCACCACTCTTGTACAAATATCCCTCTCCCCAGTTTTGTTGAAATTTATACTAATTTATAATTTACCAAAATTTCAACAACTTTAAAATTTTGAACTTGCTTTTATATCAGTCCGGAAAACATTTTGGACAACTTTACCCCTCCATTCCTGAATTTTGTTTTAATTCTCATGCATTATGAGTAGGGATCGACAAATATGTTAGACAAATGCTAATAAAAATTTAAAAGTGACTATAAAATTTTACATATTAGCCAGCTGGATACAACATTTTAGAAAAAAAAAATTTTTTTATTAAATTTTTTATTTATTTATTTTAATAAATATGACATTTTATACCAGAGTCTAGACTCTAGAACAATAAAAACAATTTGTTAAGTCCTGATTATGAGTAGGGATTTGGATTTTAGCATTTAATATTTTAGAAATTTAGCATACCCGGTACTTAGCATGCTATAATATTTATTAAATAATTAATTTAGCATTTTATAGAAATTACTGTATAAGTAATAGAGTTAGGAAAATGTCTTTCAACACTATTAGATGTAGCCTACAGTAAATTAAGCATTTTTGTATGGTGTCTTGAATTTTGTATTAAGAGTCCGGCTATATTTACGGCAATTTTAAAAACATTTAAAATTTTGTTCATAGGCCTATATTTTATTTTCATATGTGCATCATTGCTGATGAATTTGTTCAATTTATGTTTTCAGTCTCAAATACTTTAATTTTTATTAAACAATTAAGTTTAGAAAAAATATCCAATTTAAAATTTAACCTTTAATAGAAAGTAGCAAATTTGTAAATTTAGTCAGCCCTATTTCTAATCTTGAGATGTGATGAATACAAAGCAAGATTTTATTTCAGGTACCGGTACTGTACGTCTGATATAATTTTAGAACCCAAAGTTATCTGCTATTTTTATTTTTTTAATAATTTGAATTTTAAAAAGATTAATTTCATAAATTACTAAACTAATTACCGGTATATAAAATAACAGATAATGCTTTCTTAAAAACTTAGATAAGGACATCATAGGCCTGTAAACAAGAAGTGAAATGATGAGGAAGGAGGGTGAAAATGATATGTAATAACCCAATCAAAGCACCCTATAGTTTTTTTAAAGTCAACTGTTTGTTTTTCATTTTTAAAATTATGTTAATCTATAAGGAAATTTACATAAGCTTTAATGTTATGTAAAGAAAAAATTGTTTATGGCTGCTTCTCCTTATAGTGAAGATCTCCAGTAGTCTGGGATAGAGGGTAGTATTCGCTGCACAAACTTGATCACGTTGTTCCATGGAGTGAAGAATACGTTGAAGATAAAGGAATAAAAAGGGTAGTCATTCTTAAAATTTGCAAATTTAAAGTTGATAAGGCCAGTGTTATTGCAAAATTTAAACAGTTTAATGTAGTAAATAGTGCACAGCTAAATATTAAGGTTTGCAATTTGTATAAGAAAAATCTTGGTAATATTTTTTATTTAAGCTAACACTGATATGCTGTTAAAAAAAATCTTTATTAGTAGGAGAACTGAGAAATTAGCCAGAGGTCTATAGAGTTAACTTTAATTGACCAGTTTCACGAGTTTATTATTGGTGGCCCATCCTTTTTAGCATTTCTTCATAGGCTACATCTGCTGAAATTATACTCAGATTAAATTCTCTATTTGTTATGTATGCATGCATCCACTGGATGATTATTTCAATCATTGTTAGTTTCTGCTTTGGACAACTTTGGTAAAGATTTGCTTCTATATTTTTCAGTTATCAATTTTTTTTTTTTTAAAGTTCTAAGTTGGTTTATCTGGAAAAATACTTGTATGATTTTTTTTTAATAAGTTCAGGGTCGTTCAGACAGATCAGTTCTTTTTGACTCTATCAAAGTTGAGCAGAAACAAAAAAAAAAAAATTCTTCTAAAAAAAATCAAAATCTCTCTCTCTTTTAAGGAGAAGATGGGTAGTCATTCAGTAGGTATAAACTTGAGAATTTACATAATTTCATAACTCCTACTTTTGTTGGTGTTCAAAATCAATCACAAAGACCAATATTTAGGTGAAAAGGTTGAAGGTGCTAATTTCTCTATTGATTAAATCAATTAAAATTTAATTGATGACACTGCACTTAAATGAGTATGATATCCAGCAGGCAATTCTGGGTCGCCTTTCCTGGTAAAATTTGTCTAAGAAAAATCAATACAGTAGCATACTGGCCAGAACTGTAACTTTGCAGGGGGGATCCTTTGTTTAGGGATTAAAAATTTTAGCAGGGCTCCGTTGAAGAACAAAAGAAAACTTCACATGTAGCCTACATATTAAAATTTTAAAGGTAGATACTGTAGGTTTCGTAAATCCATTTGTAAATGAAATTGTGATTACATGACTGAAATATCAAATAGATCCGAGTTTACATAAAATGAACACAAACACACCAAATTTAGAGAGCAGGTTATATAATACTTATCAAAAAAAAACTAAATATGTTGAGAATCAATTTTAAAACATTAAATTCCTGAAAGTAATTGTTAGGAGATAATGAGCCATACTCTTGGAGTTTAGCAAAAATTGGAAAAGGAAACAGAATTAAAATGTAAGGGTGCAATGAGCAGTATGCTAATGGGCTAGCAAGGTCTTTCCCTTCCATAAGATTTGATGGGAAATAAAAAGAAAGTTTGACGATACATGGCTCCGATGTACCCACAGATTCAACTCAAGATTATCGAATAAAGTACGGAAAATTTGAAATATCGTTTTTTGTCTAAAATCATTTATTTTGGAACGTTATTATTTATTTCAAAAGGAGCACATAAAAGGAATTCTCAAAAAAAAAATCAAAAGTAAAAGATCGGACTATGATAACAAAAAATAAAACTTGGGTAGGCTAACTTGACCAATGAAAATACTCAACTTATACTGTACACTGCAGGGGTATCCAAATCTTCCAAAAGTTCAGGAGCCGGCCAAAATTGTTAGGAGCCAGGTAAGAAGTCGCAAAAGGAAAAAAAAAAAGGGGGGGGGGCTAACTTGACCAATGAAAATACTCAACTTATACTGTACACTACAGGGGTGTCCAAATCTTCCAAAAGTTCAGGAGCCGGCCAAAATTGTTAGGAGCCAGGTAAGAAGTGGCAAAAAGAAAAGGGGGGGGGGGACAATTATTGATAGAGCAAGAAAAACTATTGTAACATGTATTTAATTTGTAGATAAACTTTATTACACTGATGTTATTAGTGAAGGTCATTAAACATTAAAATTAATCATTTTTTCAGGAGTCAGCTCATTTTTTTCAGGAGCCAGGTCATATTTTTTAGGAGCCATGGCTCCCAGGCTCCCTGCATTCAGACACCCCTCCTGTACAGTTTATTGGTTTCTGACAGTTCCATACTCAAAATACCGAAGTATAATTAATAATTAAAAATTAATTAATGAGTTTGAATACAGAGTGCACAAAACCCAAGAATATATGATATATTAATTGAATTGGAAATAATAAAAACAGTCCTATTTTAAATTGGTATTTCTTTGAGATTTAACAACAAATTTTGTACTGTAGCTTAATGTTTATATTTCTTTTTGTTTGTTATGACATTTATTTTTAAATAATTTTGGACTACATGAGTAAAAGAATACTCATAAAAACTGATTATAACTTTATATTTCTTTGTGATTTAAGGTAATTTTAACAGTGTTTTTATATGGAACAAAAATCAATAAAAAAAAAGATTTAAAAGTACAGTAAGTCTACTAAAAATTACTTAGAGATTTAAAGTTTGCAGTTTGGCTGATATTAACTAATGACTACAGTATTTAGATAGTATAATAAGTATTTAAGAATATTTTAAAAAGTATCGTAGCCCACTATTTTAATTGTGTAAAAATGAGAGAGCCTTTATTAACACGCGCACACACACGAGAGATGGGCAAAACTACTAATTTTGCTAACCGGTTAACCATCATTAGGTCTTCTATTATTATTATCGTCTCCTGGCGAAGTATACAGGCATTAGCTAATTATGTGTCATTCTTGAGTTGATTAGGCCTATACATTTCTCCTAATTGTCATTAGAGGTAAATAAATAAAATTAAACATTTAATTATCATAATTTAGCATATCTGCTTGCAGTCAAGTGTACATTTATTATCAGCTACAGTATATAATTATTAGCTAATTATTATATACTGTAGCTACTAGCTGAAATACCGGCTTAGCCCGTGATGGGACCCGGCGTTGCCCCTAACACCCCCCTTCACAAAAAAAAAAAAAAAAAAATCCAAAAGTCTGTTTTCATTGTCTACACTTGCAACCTACCCACATGCCAAATTTCAAATTTGTGCCATGTTGGGAAATATGCTAAACATATCAGGGTCATTCTTCACCTCACTCCCAAAAATCAAAAAGTATTTTCCTTGTCTCTAGACACTATGCAACCTACCCACATGCCAAATTTCAAGTTTGTGCCTTGTTGGTAAGTAGGCTATGCTATCCTGACTCCTCAATGATAACAAATACACACAGACTTTATTAACTTGTTTTAATTGTGCATTCTTGATAATTATACATTTACCGTAAAATGCCGAGCAAGGGCGCATGCGCTCTTATCATTCGTTTGGGGGGAAATGGGATAGGGGGGCGCTCTTGTTCGGCTCCATGCTAAGAAACCTTAGATTTACCACAATGCATTGCAAAATGGACATGGCGCTCTTGCTTGGATACACTTAGAATTCTTTAAAAAGATTGTTCTTCTGAACGGCGCCCTTGCTTGGACATGCTTCCCAAAACTTTAGGAAAATGGCTGGTACACACTAAAACATGATGTCACACATCAATTAAAGGTTGTGCCAAGTAAGAGCGCCATGTAAATTAAAACTTTNACTTTTTAATTTACAGGCCTCTTTCGTTCTGCTTATGAGGATTCAACGTTATTCATAAAAGCTACAATATATGAGATGATGTAAAACACATAAAAATGATGTCACAGCATAATAATGTCAGCTGGTGACATGAAAATTTTTACATGGCGCTCTTGTATGGATACCCTGTCCTGAACCTTAAATGAGGTAAAAGGAAGCAAAAATCTAGGGGGGCGCTCTTGCTTGGATACCCCTTGGATTTCCTTCAGAGTGATAAAAAAGTCAAAATGCATTGATGGCGCTCTTGTTCAGTGATGGCGCTATATACCTATGTTTTGACAAGAAATAGGGGGGGCGCCCTTGCTTGGTGGGGCGCTCTTGGTCGGCATTCTACGGTATATTTATAATTTACATTTTATCATCTCTCCTCCTACTCATCCTTTTCTCAATTATACTACTCTTGGGAATAAGGGCCTTGGGTCACATTTAACCCTTTTACACATAAAAATTTGTTAAGTAACAAAGTTACATCATGTGAGAAAAAGCTGAAGTTACCCATCGGCGTCGTCATGTTAAAACCTACAGTATGTGGAGAAAAACAAATTTTACAAGAGGAATAAAAAACAAAAGAGATTTTGCTAGCACAAATAGTAGCAGATTTTTAAACATAAATACCTTGTTTTGTGACAGTCATATCACTAATTTTGTTTTGTTAAATGATAAAGGAAGGCAGGAAATGTTATGTGGTACAATAATCCTGAATATGATAAATTCTCCACATACTGTAGATTTTGACTTGACAACGATGCTATGCTTTGTAACTAAAGCAGTTCAGTTTCACATGGAGTAATTCAGCTATTATTTTGAAATTTAAATTTTTATTTTGTTAAGGTTGAGCATGTTCTCGGTTTTGTTCTGCTTTGGTGCAGGCATTTTGTGTGTTGGGTCTTTATAGCTAGTTCATAAGTAAATTTTTAAAGAAGGAAAAACAAACTTTTATGTAGCAAAAATCAGTATTGCTGAAAATTAAGTAAAATAATTATTTTAATTATGTAACTTTGTTACTAAACAAATTTTTATGCACTTAAATTGAATAATATTGTACCGTACTACCTATATTTCTAACATGGGCAAAAAAGAAAACATATTCGTAAGTTGTAACTGTAGGCTATAACACTTTTCTATAATTTGACCTGGGGAACAAATATTTTGTTTGTAATTATAACAGTTTGAACATATTTGTAACTAGGCTATAATATTTTCTACATATTGAAAAAAAAACTATTGAATTCTTCATTCCTTTTAAAATAATTTTTTTATTCACAGACTTTTTAAGTTACCCATTTTCTATGTAGAATGTGTAGTTAGGCTATAATCTTTAATGTTTTTATTAAATTAAACAATGTAGGCCTAATAGTGGTGTAGGCTACATTAGTGAATGAATTTCTGGAACTTCCTGTTTTTAAACAATGAAGATTTTTTTATGAGAATTTTAGTAGAATCACCAACTAGTAAAATAACACTGTTTATAGCTCAATGTTTATGTAGGACTTAAAAATTCTGGAACTGTAGCTTCTCAAGTTTATTTCTAACATAGTGTTGAGCACTCTCAATTTCCTATCTTTCTAAAAATAGTCTCTGGTTTATAAGCTACATGTATTTTCATGAAGGATTCTGACCCAGTCCAGTTTATTTTGTGGTTTAACTGAAGGAAGTGAGCAGCTATAGCAGACTTTTCATTGTTTTCCTTGAGCTTGAGGACCTGTTACTAAGATTGTTTCCAGGTTTTGTTCAGTCTGACCAATACAGTATAGATTCGGTCGGAATCTCCACAAGGGATAGGAACAGGGTCCTTTGGATGAGATAGACATTGTCTTAGAGTCCTTCGAGGTTTCAAAAGTCTGCAATGTATGTTGTATATGTTCTATGGTTAGAGAAGTATGTTTTGGTGCGCTAACCTACTTTAAAGTTTTGTGATATATTGTACTTCACTTATTACTTTTGCTCGAGTCTTTAGCTTTTTGCATTTGATCTTTCGATCGTGTATCTTGAATCTTCTATATAGACTCAAACAATGTGGAGCTGATCTTTTGATTTTAGTCCAAGCATATAAGGCCTTTATTAGACCTCTTTTGGAGTATTGTTGTCCTCTATGGTCTGGTGCATTAACTAAAGCACAAACTGAAGAGCTTGAGCATGTGCAGAAGAGTTGTTAAAATTATTAATACCGTAATAAATCAATTAATAATTATTCTAATTTAAAAAATTTAAATTTAGAGGCATTGAATAACCGAAGATTATCCTTAACTAACAGTTTTGCTAGTAATTCTTTTGTGTAATTTCCTCAATTCCTTCCTCCCACTAATTTTCATAATTCAGGTAAAGATACTAGATACTCTAATCGATATTATTTTCATTTCATTAGAACTACAAGATTCTTATTTCCCCTATTAACTAGATGCTTAAAAATTTAAACAAAAACCTAGAGCTTTTTTTATTAATGTAGCCTAACTTTAATCTTTTTTTAATTGATTAGTATTTTTTTTTGTTTATTTTCTTATTTTTAATTGCAAATATATGTGAAAAGGTTCATATCCTTTAGGGGGCTAGAACCTTTACTAGTTCTTTATTTTTGTTTCTATTTACAACATATATTCTTGTATGTATGATTTTCATATATAATGTGATATATATTTTGGATAAATAAATAATTTTTTTAAAAAAAAAGTACCATATCTATGGCGGTGCTTTATTGAGGATCTCTATTCCTCTAACTTAATTCTTCCACATTATGATTCTCTCAAATCTTGTATTTGTCAATAAAACAATATTGGTGATGTTATATTTGGCAATATTCCTACCTGCTAAGTCTTGTATCTCAAATACTAAATCATTCAATTTGTTGTGGATTTTGAATGGGCCATTCCACCTATGTTCCAATTTGGGGGAATAGTTATTGCTCTTATCTGACAAAGCCTGTATTCTTATATTCTTTATATACAAAGGATTACTAGGCTAAACATNTACTCCTTATCAAAGATTTATTTATTTAGACATTAATTTTATGTTCAACAAAAATGTGATTAAAAAGAACAGTAATTACTATTACTAGCCTATGTCATTTGTAATAAATCATCAAGAAAACATGTTCAGTCCATGTTAAATTCAGAACAGTAAGAAGAGCTTATTTTATTACCAACAGAAACATTTAATATGGAATTCTATTTCTAGTGATATAGCCTATTTGACTCTTCTTATTATTTAGAAATTATGGAGGCATTTGCCTCATTTCTAATGAAAAAAAAATTGACCCCCTTCATTTATATAAGCTGACCATTCATACCGTTTTGAATACGGCAGTAACGGGTTTTTAATATTTCCCGGCTGTCTCGTCATCATAAAAATTTCATAAAAAAATTAAAACAAAAAAAAAAAAAAATTATAAAAAAAAAAAATATATAAAAATAAAATTATATATACCGTTTATTAAAAAAAAAAAAATTAGATTAGCACAAAGGACAACCTTGCTGGACTATAGTCTGTTGTTGTCCGACACATTTTGTATTTGTATTAGTTTAGTCCCATTTTCATAAATTATTAGTGTTGAACATTTTAATCAGTTAAGCCATTTTATTCAGATAAAATTACCGAAGTGTTACAATACCAAATATATATATATTTTTAAAATAATTAAGGAATCTTTAATTATATTTTATTGAAACCAAATCAAAATAGGCTACATATTACAAATACAATTAAAAACCAAACCAGAAATAAAACAATATACAGTACAGTAAATAATATTATATTACATTTTTACTTTAAAAAAAGGTGTTTCCTGCTATTACACTAGATGGTTAGCATAAAACGAAATACTGTAGCAATGTTTAAATCAGCGATAAATGTTTGGGTTATTTAGAAGGCCTAGCCTATATCACTTAAGTTTCTGTAAATCACTAGTTTGAACACAAACTCACAAAGTATCATTTATTTCAAATTATTAAAAGAAAATTATTAAAACAACCTGATGAAATAAAAATTAGTTATTTTATGAATTTATGCTGGCAAGAAAACAAGCTGCGCTTATATTTTCACGTGCCAACCTACCCAGAATTCTTCACAGATTAGTCTCAATGACGCTGGAAGTATACTTATATAAAACCATCTTTGTTTAGATTACGCTGGCGACCGAACAACTAAGCTTTCATTTCCATATTTCGCATGTTTCACAGAAAAATTGCAACTTTAGGAATGACTAGATTTAAAACAAAAAATAAAATAAAAAAATAAAATCTATTATTCATTAAATGGATCGAATTTGAAAACAGAGATTTTATTACTGACTTAGGAATGGTACTGTATATGACACCAAAATGAAATTTGAGTACCATGCGGATATGGTGGTGAAGAAGGTGATGGGACAATTAGTCAGGTTAAAGAATTTTCTCTTTAATATTACACCTGTTATTTCTGGTATTGTACCCTATTTATATACATCGACTATTCGTCGGTAGCCATTTCTTTTACATATAAAAATAATATGAATAAAACTGAAAGCTTTTAGAAGCATAACAAAAAGAATATCTAGCTTATGGCATCACTCAAATCAAAATAAATTACTTGTTTTAAAAGGAATTGTTTTAAATAAAAATATAAAGATCTTTTTTTTTTTTTTTGATGTCTCTAAAGATGAAGCTCTAAGACACTATAATTTTTATATAAAAAACCATTTAGAAAAACTACACATGGTCTAATTATCTACAGTATATATAGAGNAATTAATTCTTAATCACCTTAATTTTTAATAATAATAATAATTCCAACTCTAAACTTAAAAGCAGGGTGCAAAATATTTTCAGGCAAACAAATTTCCCCAGAACATTGAATTATTTTGGAAAACTTTCCCCATCATTTCCCCCAAGGTCGTTCACAGAAAAAAAAAAATTGGAAGGGGAGGGGGGAAGGGTATATTTTTAGTTGTGGGTACTGGGTATTTTAATAAACTTTTTTTTTTTGATTTGAAGATTTATTACAATTTCTCTCTTGTGGTAACTATTATCAGCAAAAAATAGATGATCGGATTATGTTCAAAATTTACTGTTTTTTTTTTAAAAAAATTGTAAACAGCTTAATGTATACATTTGTGTAATAGTGATTAAAAACTAACGTTCATCAAGATGAAAATCGAGAACTTGCCATCCTGGCAGCAGAATATTATATCTCTTTCTGCAATGCAGATGATTGCTTTCTGCGAATGGGGGGGGGGGCGGTCAACAACATAAATATTTGCTGTGCTTTATTTATTTTTATTTTTTCTAGAGCTAATTGACAGTGTTGGG
>PXIH01S0017441.1:5276-15401 GCA_003024985.2 Euperipatoides rowelli
ATATATTGAGAACATTTTATTCTTAAATTGGGGACATTTTAAGACGTAATGAGAGGGTGCTATAGTATCTCCATGTCATGTCATTCTTTTTTGATTCCAGTGAAATAGGAATTTATTTGTTGGATCCAAGTTTCATATTTGCCTCTGGATATGATGTAAAGGAAAATTGTACCTCTGAAAGAGTATCAACAATATACTTGACTCATAAATAGGTTCTGTTTCAGTTGTTATGAAGCCTTACAGGTCCAGATATTAATTTGTATTTTAATCAATTTCTTGTTATATTTTTCTTTATTCATAAAATATTAATTCCCAAATAGATAGTCATGAGAAAATAATTATTAATAATTAGAAATTAATTATTTATAATCAATAATAGAAAAAAAATAAGATAAAAAAAAGAAATAGATTATTATAATTGCAAATCTCATGTCTTCATTTCTGCAGTATTTCTTGTTATTTAGAACTTGTATAAGAGGTCTTGTAAAATAGTTCTTGTATAATACTTCTTGTAAAAATACTAATAATGTTTGCAAAGTTTGGGACTTGATAACAAGGGTGTTTGTTTGTTTTTTTCAGCAGCAACAGATTTATAGATGTTAATATTTACTTTTTATTAAATGAATCAATAATTTAACAATTATAAACTAATTAGAATTTCAACTTATCTGTTTATTATTCTTGCATCTGCTGCTGTTTCTTGTTAAATCACTGTGTCATCTATATTTACATCAAATTAGTATTGGTCAAATATTATAGAAAAANAAGAAGAAGAAAAAATTCATCTTTTGACTATTGTAAACAAAGAATAAAAGGTACACTAATAGTTCTTATTAAATACTGAACTTCACACACCCTGATGACATAAGGCAATAATAGATTCAGAATTTTTGAAGTATCTATTTGCTATGGGGGAGGGAGCGGATGACACCAATGATACAATATCTATTTTCAAAATCTTAGCCGAGGAAATTGAAGATAGGGTGAAGATCAAATAAAAATGTGGTCATCTATTTTCACAATGTGTTACAGTTGGATTAGTGCTATCCTCATCAGCAAATTATAATCCAGGATATTCATTTGAACATTCTATTTCACCAAGTATCATTACATTGTCTACATATGGATGGTAAACATTTTTCTTCAATATCAGTTTGGGCTCATAGCACCCGAATTTTGAATTTTTCAGAATTTCATAAACACTGAAAACATTTTCATTTAATTGACGGTATTCATCTTATTGGAGTTCTTAGATAGTTTCAGAAATTTAAGACTTTAAATAGAGAACAAAAGCCACAATTTTGAATATATTCCCCCCAGTCTATTGCTTTGTTTCAAATAGCTAAAATTTCTGACTCTCACTCTGCCCTCTGACTCCATTACGTCACAGAAGCTATCTCAGTCAGAAGAAATGGAGAGTCATCAAGTTGGTGAGTTACCAAGTCATCAAGTCAACTATTGTCCTCAGTGTGCACTCTCGTGTCCTCGTAATTGTCGCTATTTTATTTAAACGATTTTACAGTGAAAATATCTGAGAATAGTGGCCAGAGGGTTTTTTTTTAATACATTTATTTATTTATTTCAACACATTATTAATTATATGTCTTTTAACACTACATGTAATAATAATTGAGAAATGAATACGCTTGGAAGTGACACAGTTACTGTATGCTGTACAGTATGTGTCTAAAAATATGAAATTACTGTACTGATAATTAATTAAAATTAAACATTTTATCATGGAATTTAAAAGAATTAAAAGATGCATTAACAAATATAACATTTCTTGTACAACATTTTACATAATAATAATAATAATAAATAAAATACTTAAAACTATTAACAATCAACAAAGATTGCTTGAAACTTAAAAATGCTTCCACTAGGTGTCATTGCAGTAGAAGTGTTCACTCGGCCTGAGCTGTTCCAATTAGAGAGTGTGATTAAGAGTTTAAGACAGATTGGGAGTGCGAGAGACAGAGTGCGAGTCGAGTTAAAATCATTCAAAACACTGCCTATATTGTTTTGATTCTGCTGTGATCTTATTTCATGCAACTCTGGAAAATTCCTTTATGCATTCTTCTACTTTTGTTACTTTTCTGTGATCTGTATTTTTATCTTTATTTTTTTAATTACTTATATTTCACCTCCATTCTCAAGACGAATGGATTCTTTGATCCATGAGTCTTGTGGAGATCAGTTTTTCCTATTCTGATATTTCTCTGTCATCTTGGTTTACAGTTTTGAACCTTACTGTCCCCTCCCCGAGGCTGTTATATAACTGTCAAGACAGTGATCCTGAGTGCGATAGTGGTCAGTATTTTCCTTTCCCTATTTTCCTCTTTTCCTTCACGTTTTTTCCTTTTCGCTGCTATTATTTTTTTTATTCATCACTTTTTTTTTTCACTTTTTTTGCAATTTTTATTGCACTTTTTTTTACTCTCACCTAAATATATCCGTTCATGCGCTTTGCTGATTTTATTTATTGATAATAATATTTCTATTCTACTAGGAATGAAACAGGTGAGTCCATTAATTTTCAATTTTTATTGTTCATCTGAAAATTAAAAAACTTCAAATGTTTAATGTAAGTCTATCAACTTTGTCTAACAGAAAATCAAAATTTCATATTTAAAAAGATTTCAAGTTTTAAACCTTTAGAATTGTTTACAAAAATAAAACCATAGATTAAGTTGAGATTATCTAGTGAGATTATCTATTGAGATTATCACATGATAACATTCCTGATAATGTTATTATCCTTATACACATAAAACATTAAATGATTTTTAAATTAACTCTTTGCAGTTTCTTTGATTTCATCCATCAATAAATCACCAAATATTACATTGATATTATGGTAGATTATAGATTTGCAGGTATTTGAGGGTAAAGTTACAGTTATGTCATTATGGATTCAGAGAAAATAAATTTTGAATATAACAAAATTTAATCTATTTGAAATCATCATTTCTCAAGACCATCTTTTAATTAACAAACAAAAATTAATGGAAAATGTATCTGTTTTGAAGATGTGATGATGGTGAATAAACTGTATGTTATATCCTCTTAATTAAATATTAAAATTGTATACAAATGTATGTGCATCTGATAGAGAATGTGTGCACATGAAAGAGTGCACCTGAATGATAGTGCACACCAGATAGAGTGCAGCTGATAGTGTGAGTGCATCTGAGAGAGAGTACACCTGAGAGAGAATACACATGAGAGAAGTGCATGTTAGAGAAAAATGTGCACCTTAGAGAAAAATGTGCACCTTAGAGAAAAATGTGCACCTAAAAATGTGCACATAATAAAGTGTGCTCCTGAGAAATAAAGAGTGTAGACCTGATCAATAGAGAAAGACTGTACCTGAGAATGAGAGAGAGAGAGAGTAGGTGTGTTATTTTTGTGTCAATCACTTGATAAGAATAATTATTAACATACAAGATTTATGAATTGCAATTTTTGTTATTTGCTAAGAAGAAGAAAATGATGCATTTATTAATTTTGACAATGTAAAAATTCAATAAATTATTTCTGAACCATGTCAAGACTGATAAGATATATGTAGTATGCTATGCATTCTACTAATAGTTTATTTGTCAGTATAGTCTAAATACAAAGCTGGTTGATTTTAATTTTACATCTTCCCCATTCATACAATTTAATGAAAAAATGCCTAAATTTTACATTTCTGCAAAATTAGGGAAATTATCAATGGCGAAGAAAAAATAAAAACAACTACCATGCAGAAATAATATATCCCAAATAACCACCCCTAGAGGGAGTTTATATCTCTTAGTACTGCCCAAAGACATATACTTCCAACGTCTTTGGTATAGCCATAGTCTATATAGAACTTGAGTACTGCAGTCCAGAAGCCTTAGAAGATTATTCTAAGAAATTTCATTGATGGTTTTAGCTTTTCATAAATGTTTTTGTCGAAAATATAAAAAAATTGATTAATTAAACATGATCTTTTAGATAAAATATAACTAGCAATAAACTTAGAAATAACATTTGTTCTGCACTATTAGGATTTTTTTTTGGGGGGGAGGGGGAGGTGAGAGGATGGGGAGGAGGTAAGAAAATTTATTATTATAAACTCAGAGAATAAAATTTTCATTGCAAATTAAATTAGCTGCCAATAACTCACACTATATTCAATAACTTATCCGTGTTTATTGATTTACAACCTTTTGAATACACAAGTGAAACAAATATCTGTATTTAGCTTATTAATATTTTATCCACTTCAAATCTAAATAGAACTGCTTAGAAACATTATCCAGTTATTTAATCAAATATTTTACCAGTCTAGACAAAGACTTACAAGAGATAATTTGTTGGTTTTAGGAAAGATTTACAAGAAATTTCTTAATCAACTACAGAACATGAAATATTTTATGTAACCAAACAAAAAAACAAATTTATTTGTGATAGATTTATATACCAAGTGACATATTCTACAAAATATGTTCAAAATTATTTAATGGTTAGATTAAAAAAAGTTCATCTTCTCTGCAACTGGAAAATCTCAAAATTCTGAGCAGCAAATTTCTCTTTGATTAGAATCTTTATTGATAGTCTTATATATTTAAGTTGATATCAACTTTCTCAATGATCTCGAAAATTGAGGATCAAAATAATCCATGATTTATATAGGACAATTTATCGTTTATTTCAATGAATGTTTCAAAATCTAAGTGATAGATGGTCCTATAAAGAGATACTTTCAGATCTGCATTGCAATAATATAGACACTAGGGATTAATAAATATTTTTCTAACCTCTAGCCCTTTGGCTTACATACTGTACTAGCACTGATTTTTTCTTAGTAGACTGCCAATTCTACAAATGTGTTTTTCTACTATCCCAACACAAATATTCAGTTTATAAATTAACAAACTTATACAATAACTAACCTTGTTATATATTATTTAATAAACATCTACAACTAAAATTGTTACAAAATGTATTAACTAAATATTCATGTCTATTTTTACATCTGATAGATGTCCTTGATCCTGGTTCAGTATCCACCCAGGTGACAATGTCTTGTCAGGAGATATCTGGTATCAATTGACAAGTATACAATTTCTTTTATATAAAGTACAAGTTTGATTTTTTATTAGAATTTTTTTTTTTCTAGCTTGGATCTCTCTCATTGCAATTGTTTGATAACATGGAATTATCAACTAATGTACCAAGATATAGTTTATAAAAAAAAAAAAGATTTTTTACGTTTATATATTTAGTGCTATCCCAGTCGGACAAGTTACAAAGTAACTTTACTAAGCCATAAATAATATTAACTAGTCCCGGATGTCCAGACATGGTATTTTCAAGTCCTGGACACACTTCTCACCTTAAATCTTTCACCGATATGAAATGAGAGAGAATTCAGCTGATAAACTACTTTCTCTTATAATAATTGTTTCCTTCGCCTGGTAATATTATTGTAAATAATTTATTTCATGACAAAAGCAGAGAGAATAATGAAGTGCTTTACAACAACAACTAAAATGTATGAATAAATAAGAAGAAAATGAATTTTTCAAAAATTAGATAAATAGAGGTGTATAATGCGAGCAGGAAATGTTCAAATTGGAATAAAGCTGATATATACTGAGATGAAGCATTTAAGGTCAAGTAAGCTTACAGACAATGTTAGGACATTTCTAGAGTCGGGAATGAAAATATGTCATGATTGAAGAAAACGTAGAAATCCAATTAAAAGAAACAAAGTATTGCTAGAAAAGTGATTTAAAACACAACAAGAAAAATAATCAAATGAGTAAACATTGAAGATCTATGAGATATTCCTGTTGAGCAGATCAACACAAGAGTGGAACTGACATCTGCTCTAGAATTAAAAAGTATAATACATCAAATTATCACCTCATTGAACGGATTCAACAAAAGTCCTTTTAGAGCTAAGCAAGACCACTTTTCAAAGTTATAAAAGTTATTTCTGAATTCACAAATTCCATATCTGATTAACTTTCTTCCTTCTCTTAGCTTGCTTTCCAAAGCTTTGAAGAGTAAACATCTTGGCATGAGGAGAATGAGGTTGAGTTTCTGCTTTATCCCACGTTCATTTAGACATTTGGATGATCATGAAAGTTTCTGATAGTGTGACTTTGCTTTGACATGATATGATTCAACGAACTTGGAAACACTTTACAGGAATGTTTCCAGATCACCAGCAATCAGCAAAGATTCGTAGAAATATTGCAAAATTCAGTATTTCCTTTGATACATTTTTTCAATTTAATACATTTTTGTGCCAAATATTCAATCATTTAATATGAAATTTGCAAATTTTCATGAAAAAGATATAGGAATTTACAAATTAAGTCTTAGATGCTTAGGCTAACCGTAATATGGGTGACTTGGCCTCAGCGTTAGATCTTTGAAATCTCATGGGATATGTCTTTTCTGCACCTTTCTTATGATCATGTGATTATTTGTGATTTGTATTGAAGACATGGTATGCCTTGATGTATTGTGAGTTCTGTATTGTTGCTGCACTTAAGGAAGTGGATCTTGTAGATCTTGGTGATGTAATATGTTTTGTGCTTTGGGCTTTATTAAAATATATTTAAAGGGTTCAATCCCCTTTTAAAAAAAAGTCCAAGATGCTGTTTTTTTCTCTGCATTTACTTTTTTATTAATTTTTTAATTACTTATTAATTTTATATTTAGTGATTAATTGTTTTTTATATTTTTATTTGTATTCAATAGAATATTTTCAATCAATATTTTATCATTTGCTGTTTAATTTCTTTGACTAATAAATGAATTGTTTAAATTGAAGGGAATTTCATTATTATTTTGCACATTTTAATCAATTTTAACATCCAATCATAAACAATTCAGCATTTCTAAGATTAATAGGAATACAATGACACAGTTGAAGTAATGAGTGATTTGTTGGTCATGTCAAATGTCCAGAATCAAACCAACTGCTAATTATGAGAAGAAACATGTTGAAAAGGATAGTCACATGCACACACATACACACACATGCACACACACACATAACAATAAATGATTCTAGATTAGAATTAGCCCATTTGAAAGTATAATTTCCATTTCCCTGTGAAGGATTTGATAGAAATCATACTAACTGGACATTGAGATCGGTGTTTACCAATCTTTTTATCATCGCTGACCGGTGGACGGACGGATAATTTTACATTGACCGGTAATTATATGAAACAATGAATTGTTATTGATTTTTTAACTAGCTGAAAAGTTGATTGTGAATTGAAATACAACGGGACTATTGATATCCTCCACCCCCTTCCCCCTACCCTGAGACCCACTCTCCCCATCCCCCTACCCTGAGACCCACTCTCCACATCCCCTACCCTGAGACCCACACTCCCCGTCCCCCTACCCTGAGACCCACTCTCCCCATCCCCCTACCCTGAGACCCACTCTCCACATCCCCACCCCCTATTCCTAAAATCATTTTAGTAATGATTACAAATAGAAATATCTTAATGAGAGAATCGATGTTTCAAAATATTCAAATGAAAATAATTTGTGGTTTTTATTATCTCAATCATATATTACAGTATCTGATCTTATCTTATTGTTAAATAATAAGAAATGTTTATAACTTTATGAAGTAATCGTTAATTATTTAGTTTAATTTTTTTTTTTAGTAATCTACTTTAATATTATTACATCCTTATTCTCATCATTTAATAATAACTAGCAATGATAATAATGACGTATTGTTACTGATGGTTTTCTGTGGCCTGGTGCAATCTTTCCATGGACCGGTGGCACCAGTCAGTAAACTGACGGTTTGGAAACATTACCTTTAGATGGTCTGGTTTTTGTTCCCATCTTCTAGAAAATTGAATAGCTGCAAGAAATTTTACTTATTTTTAGAGATTATTATTATTATTATTATTATTATTATTATTATTATTATTATTATGAAGAGTTCCACTTTTATGTAAGAAATATTGATATGAAGGAATACACACTCTTTTCTTATATGAACATTCATTCATTGGGTAAAGATGTGATAATTTAAGCAAACAATTGAATAAATACAATTCAATTTGAGAATCTTTCTAGGGCTTCAAACCCTGTCATCAGGACTTCACAGTTTTCTGATAATGAAATGCATAGTTCATATTATTAGAAAATGATTAAAGAAAAGTATAATTTAAAAACATATGATTTGAAATTTAAAAATTAATAAATCAAATTCAATTAAAATTAATTAAATAAATAAAATATAAAATAATTAAAATGTTATATCTTTTTAACCACACTGATATGTCATAATTGAATTTGAGTTATTAATTTGTTAATTTCAAAGCATATGTTTTTAAATTATAGTTTTCTTTAATTATTTTCTAATAATATGAACTATGCATTTCATTATCAGAAAACTGTGAAATCCCGATGACAGGGTTTGAAGTCCTAGAAAGATTCTCAAATTGAATTGTATTTATTCAACTTGTTTGCTTAAATTATCACATCTTTGCCCAATAAATGTTCATATAAGAAAAGAGTGTGTATTCCTTCATATTGTTATTATTATTTATTAACTGAAATTAAGATTAAAAGGTATAATTTATTAAATCCTTGTCCCAAAATCGGTTTTAGGATTTATTACTTAAGTTGTTATTGTTGTTGTTGTTGTTGTTACATAAGGAATATTCTTTAGATTTTATTCTATTTTATGTTAATTATTATTATATTTGTTTTATTCCTGGTTTTTAATTTATTGTAAGAATTTGTGATATTCTTATAAATTTTTACCCTTTTTATAAAATTGTCATAAGATGTTCTAAAATTATATTATTGGAAATTTTTAAAACAAATTATAAATAACTTTTACTCTGTCTTTAATGTTCACATTGTAAATTACGTCATTTGTGTGTTTGACTTAGTTGGGTTTACTTAATAGTCATGTCTATGCAATGATGGCATTCTCCACTTGGCTTGGTCAGTGTTTGAGAAATCATATTTAATGTTAGGTCTATAACGCCATCTATTGAGAAAAAATATCACTTTAACATCTCAAAATAATAATTTAAAAAAAAAAAATGAAAGACGCTTTTATTGATATCAGCATTTTTCCTTTGAAAATATTTGCAAATAAACAAGAGATTTCTCTGCTGCAAAGTTATTGCTGAATTATCAATTGAGGAATACAGCCCACTACTGTATTCAGGGATTAGAGTGACATGAAAATGAAAAAAATAAAAAATAGATGAATCTGATGATAATAGAAATCATTTAGTAAGTAATTTGAAGAATCTCTTGAGTTAATTGTATTATGCAGTAAAACTAAATTCTAGGCCTCTAGCAAAATATTAATTTAAGCTCATATTAAAACTGTTTTTTTTTTTCTATTAAAATTTTTATCCACTATTTTTATTATTTTAATAAAATTAAAAAAAAAAATGAAAATTTATGAAAATTTTCAAATGATTTTTCTGTAAGTTAGAAAACGAATTATTTGTAGTATTCAGCCGTTAGAGAGTTAAGAAATGGTGATAAATAGCAGAAAAAAACACAAAAAAGTAGTAATATTCCTTATGTAATAAATTGAAAATTTTTTATTGTAAAGTATATAAAATCAGTTTATCTTCATTCTAAGAAATTGCATACAGAACAGCAGCTCCCTCATCCAGAGGAAAATTGTATTAAATGAAAGAATTTTCACTACAAAATTTAAAAGTCTGAAGTGGAAGAAAGAGGGTTAAATTTAAAATACTTTAGATTTCACAATGCAAATTTGCAATTGTTTGACATTCAACATTTTGTTTAATAAAGTTCTAGTTAACTTCATCTAAATAGTCTATACAAACAGCTGATTATGAGATTAGAATCAAATGTTTATCAATATTATGTTATTAATATTTCATATCTAGAAATAAATTTGAATTTAATTATCAGATTTTAAGATTAGAAGATTATTGTAATTTCACGTTATGTGTAACTTGAGTTAACCCTTTATTTATTAGTGGGATCTTCACACAAACAGTGTTGTTCCAGATCCCTAACCCCCAGATTTGAGGCAAGGAGTTTATGTGTAACTTGAGTTAACCCTTTGAGACAAGGTGTTTATGTGTAACTTGAGTT
>PXIH01S0017475.1:3653-16594 GCA_003024985.2 Euperipatoides rowelli
CCCGTTGTTAGTAACATTCGGGAAAAGTTTTTCTAATTCCAATTTCTAAAAGTTGGCAGCTATGCTTACAAAATGCAGGTCTCAACTCACCACTAATTAAGAACTTTTTCCATCGCTGCTAGGCAGTGAACCAGCTATGACATCAAGCTTCAACCCTGCCCTGGAGAACATTGATTTTCAACTGTCCTGGTTTCCTAGTGAAAAGAAAAGGAGGCGTGACAATCTAGTTTGTGCTAGAACTGTGCGTCTCATAGGCTACATGTTCCTATCGCTGTTCCGGAAATTTGGGGTGCAAATTTTTACAGGGGAGGAGTGTGATGAGCTGTTATATTTTATTATGTTTTGTTATTTATTAATTAGTTTGTTCAAGTGACAACTGAATAATTTCAAGGGACTAATTATTTTCTTAATATGGCATTTACGGAAATGGACACGTGGCACTTCACTGAATCTAATTATCTCTTGAAGTATTCAAACTTTGCTTGAACATGCTAATTAATTAAGCAACTATTAATTTTTATGAGCGATCTCCCCGTGATATAAAAGGGAGATCGCCACTGCAATCCGAGCTTGCGTTCACTTTTTTTTTAGAGTAGCCACCATGGTCCTCTAGCGAACAGTTGTCTGTTTCATTTGTTTTTATTTTATTCTACTGTAGCTGGAGGGCCAGGTGCGCCCTCTAGGTTCCAAGCCGCCTCATTGTAGTGATATCACTATTATTGTTAGATGGGAGACTTTTATGTTATCATTTTACAATAGAACCATAATAAAATATATTTTAAACTGCCAGCTTTGTTCCTGCCATCATTTTATACCATCATTACTTTATAGCGATTTCCGAATTGAAGGAAATCGTTATAATACCATATTTAAAAAAATATATATATTTTAGGGGTGGATCGGGGAACTGAGCGTGCACCGTTGTGCTACTTGTAAATCCACCCTTGAATTGGACACATAAGTAGCCTACAATATTATGTAATAAAACCATTTTTTGTATATTCCACTTTAGTGATTATTCCGGAAGAATTGATAAATTTAAAACATCATGGTTATAGGACTCATTGATGAGACAACCATATTGAGCATTATACTTCAACAATAATATTAATTTCTTCAATATTTGTATGCATTAAAAAAATGTTTAGTATTTACAGCAAGAATTTTAATATTAAGATACTTACAGGACCAGCAGAGGCGGATTGACACGGTAGGACCAGCACAGGAAAATTGTTGGCAGACAGCCCCATCAAATAGATTATTTTATAATTGTTATGAGATAAAATCTTTAATAGAAATAAAGCAAATATTTAAACTACTGTATATTCCACTAACAATTTTATTATGATTTGAAAATGAGACTATTGCATTTACATTGAAATAGTGCTAGATAGTTCTAATCTTCCTATGCATTATTTGATAATTTCTCTTGTAGGAAGGCTATCTAGCTGGGACCATAATCTTTCTCCCCTACCTTGTGGTTATGGGTAGATTGTTGGATGGAGAGCCCACTGTACCAGGCACATCATAATTTTGTTTATTTTGTCCACTAGGCAGATACAAGGTTTTAAATGGAACCTGTTTCTTGTGAACCTCATCTTTGATCCATTCTGGCTTTTAATAACATAAGCATGGGCGTTCACGAAGGGGACAGCAAAATGAGACCAACCAAAAATGTAGGCATTTAATATAAAGTTGCAAGAGGGAAATATCGTTGTCCCTCCCTGGAAAAAATTAGATTAAAAAAATGTAGATATTTAATATAAAGTTGGCATGCGTTAATAATATTCCAAGTGTGAAGTATCCAAATGTCCATACAACCCCCCCCCCCAAAAAAAAAAAAGCTTTTCAAAACATTCATGCAACCAAAAAAAAAAACTTATACTTAAATAAGTATGGTATGAGTAGGCTAATATTAAATATTATGCTGTAAAGTTTATTAATCCTTTTTTAGCTACCGTATCTCATGTTATACTGGCTTATACAATATGGTCTGTTATACATATAAATTTGTAACACAATGTTTAGTTAGAATTATAATTAAATTAATGGTCATTTACATTATTGTTAATTTTCAGAACATATAGGACAATAAGTACAAATTGCTATCTTTCAAAATAGATCTTATATGCTCTATTTAATTTGTTTTTAGGCCATGAGAGGAGGCGATCGTTTTGCTGGATTTATTATTACAGCTCCATCTGGATTTGTTGTTCGTCCTTATGGGTGGCATCAGGAAGGAGAATTTAATGAAATAGCCAAAGAAAATGGTAACTAGGCTACATTAAAAATGATTAATTATTCTTTGTTCTTTTTTTTTTTTTAAAAAAAAAGTCAAATTATAAGCTTTTTTCACACTTTTTGTCCATCATTTCTTTGTGTATACTTTATCACCATAAACTAAACAGCTTTCTTTATTAAAGTTTCATGCATATTGCAGTTTTCAACACTATTGATGCAATTTGTTTTAACATCTATTTTTCGATGCTGTATCTTGTTACAAAATATCTTTAATAAAACATTGCTGTTATTTGAATCAGTAGGATTACAAATAAACAACAAAATGGGAAATATCTTAATCTGAGACCTACTAGCTATGGTACAACCAAGTTATAATCTATAAATTAATGATAAACTCAAAATGATAAGGAATCTTAAGTAAATTAGCTGGATTTATAAACTTTGGGTAATCTGAGTAAGAAGATACCTATTAGTGGAAAAATAAAGAAAACTTGCATAAAAGCACATTCGATAATTCTGTTCTTCAGGAAATACAGACTGTTGTAGGAAAATATCCAATGCATATAATGTACACGAGGCGTTACAAATTGAAAAGTATAAGTTAGCTTTTCACATCTGTGCATGTTTCGTAAAGATGGATAGCAGCCTTTTTTGTGGTTGTTTACAGTCCTAACCTTATCACAATCTTGAACACTAACTCCAACTACGTATTAAACCCACTTTTCCCCAACCCTATGATGATGATGGGTTGAAATTATCCTTTTTTTATTGATTTTGATCTAATTTCCGTAAAACCTACCGTTATGACAAAAATATATGCGCAGATGTTAAAAACGCGGTAAAATTTGACTTATACATTTCAATCGTTAACGGCTTCTATACTGTACCAGTAGTAGCATACTGTAGCCTATATAGGCTTTGAAATTGACAAAATGGAATAAAATCCAACTTAGAAATGGAAAGAAGCATACCTTAGTGGAATTATTAAAACATTTATGAGAAAGAGCACAGCACTCTGGCTAAGGTATTAGGAGCTTATAGTATGAAATCAATAAGAGCATATCCTACAGTGAATTCTTAAATCAGAATGACATCAAGAAAAATAGGAAGACCAGGTCATACATAGATTTTGTGATCACAGATTAGAAGGATAAAAGAAAATTGGAACATAAGGAAGAAAATTGGCCAGATCTACTAAATAGTAAAAAACAAAGTGGAAGTCTTTAAAAAAATACTCCTAATTAGGATGACTTAAAATAAGTAAATTGAGGAACAAGGACAAGATGATCATTGAGCAATAAAGCAGTTTTGAGTAGGAATTGGGCAAGGTAGGAAAGCAAAAACCAAAAGGAAGGCAAAATAAGATGTTCACAAACAGCTGAAAAAAGTAGGCATGTAAGAATGCAACCAATTTATTATACTTATATATTGTCACAAAATATTTGTTTAGTGAGCCTTTAGGATGACCTTAACCGAAGGAGATAACCATGTGAGTCGTCTAATTCTGTTAATTTTTCTCTTTCCCTGCCCCTGACTTTTTCATTCAAAGTCCCTTTCTATATTTCACCCTAAAAAACTGCGATTCAAAGGTTAAAAAACCTACGGTCTAGGACTTTTCTCAATATTGTTCATTGTTCCATGCCTTATTTTTATGGTTTTGTAATTAATCAAAGGGAAAGGGGGATAA
The DNA here is from genome assembly GCA_003024985.2 of Euperipatoides rowelli. Taxonomy (NCBI): domain Eukaryota; kingdom Metazoa; phylum Onychophora; class Udeonychophora; order Euonychophora; family Peripatopsidae; genus Euperipatoides; species Euperipatoides rowelli. The sequence goes on from PXIH01S0017475.1 coordinate 7,582, forward strand.
TTTGTAATAATATATTTATAAGTATATTACTTTCTTGTTTTGTTTTTAATCCATTTGCACACATCTATTTGTTGTGCGCTTCTAAAATACTACCTCTTCTACTACTATTCAATAACAACAATAGTACTACTACTATTATTACCAATAATAATAATAAAGCAATCTTCCAAATGAATTTAATTTCTTTTTAGGATACTTTGAAATCTGTGTGGATAATCGATTTGGAAGGTTTGCTGCCAAATTAGTTTATCTTTACATTGCAACTTTTGAGATGAAGAAATGGGAGGCCTATGCTGAAGAGATTCAAGAACTGGATATGACTGTTGGCAATTTCTCCGTAAGTTTTTAAAATGTTTAAAATCCATCATTTAGAACAAATTACTTTGCAAATTTATTCCAATGGTAATTTTTTTCATGTTTGGTAAATAACTATATTGCCTAATCTAAAGTTAATATATGCTAACTGGAATTTAAAAATTTTTAAAAGCAAAACATAAACTTGCAAAAAAAATCGCTAACTATTTTTATTTCAGAAAATGGAGATAGATTTTTATAAGCGGATAATCTGTTCACCAATTTTTTGAAAACAAATACGTAAATGAGTACAACTGAAGCCACCAAATGGTGCTTATAATCCAACACGGAAATGCGCATTTTGCTTAATATCATATATTGAAAATTTTAATTAGAGTTAATTTCATTAGTGTGTCACTTGTACGATAACTCACTGATAGATATTTCTTTTTGTCTGTGCTTTGAAATTGTACTTAAATAAGAAAGATTGATAAATGGAAAGTAATAAGTCTTACACAAATTTTCTTTATTCCCACGTTAAATTACGGAATAAAAAGATTAAATTACACCAAAAGTTAATTTAATTTACAGAATAATTTCAGTCAATAACATTTATTTCTTATTTACATCAATTTTAACCTTCAAATTCTTTTGGCAGGTCTTGACCACTAATTACATTTTATAATTATCCATTCTAAATCGTAGCTCATTTTCTCCGATTATTACACTGTGAAATATTTAAAAAAACTCAGTACTTGAACAATTTGTTGATTTGTATTTCATTCCTGTGTTAGCAGATCCAGCAAAAGTAATATTGTTACAATTTTTTTTTAAATTATTTTTTTTAATTTTTGTTTCAACTCTGAAGTAATTATAATTCAATTATTTAAATTTCTCTAAAAATATTTGCACCAGAAAAACAAAGAAGACATTGTATTGTATTTATTCACATAAAAAAAAACTGGAGACTGTGGAATTATTAAATAATTCTATTTGTTTGGTTATTATATATTAAGAACGTCATCAATTTCTAAATAAAATGCTATTTACGTAAACTATAGACGTTTTGATTTCTTTAGATACAGTTAATCCTTGATTTCTGTGGGGTAGGGGATGTTCTTGGAAATCAGCAAGCGTGAAATTTCCATCGGAAATAATGGAAATGCTAATGGCTAAGGGAAGTAATTATTCCACTAGCAATTATTTTGCTAAAAATTGTACAGGTAGATGTGGGTGCATTCAGGGGGGGGGGGGGGGGGTAGATTTAAATTTAGACTACATGCATAACATTTATTAATAGAACAAATTTTCCCATAAAAATTTGCGAAAGTTTTTCTATGAATAAATGTTATGCATATGAGCCTAAATTTAAACCCACCCACCCACCTGTACCCACATCTACATGTACAATTTGAAATAAATGAATTAATCTCTCTCGGACTATCATAACATTAACAATAGAATAGAAATTTAATTGCTTTTACATTTTTACATTGCCTTTCCATTTTAAATTACTGTAAGTATAATTTTTTGGGGACTTTTTTGCAAATCGTATTAATTCAAACAAATTGGGTCATCTGAAAAATGTTAGTATAGTGAGTAATACTTAAAGTGTGTAATTTTAAAAACATATAAATTAAATCCATGTAAGTTGAGATTAATGTCTAACATTCTTTAATTAATCCTATCATTCAACTGAATGTATTTTGACTTTCATAATAAATATATGTAAATGCAACCGGGAGTAATTGAATTTATAGAAGATATGTTTTCTTTTACTTGTACATTAGTTACATCTCTGCACTTTATGTAAAATATTTCTGTAAAGTGTCAGTATATTATCTGCATTACAAAAGCTATGAGAATGACTGACCTTTCAACGTAGTTTATATTCTTGAGCAGTTCTCAACACGAGAGTTTTAGAACTTCCGTTGTTCATTGAATACGAGGCTGAAATTTAGTGTCTTTCAATCTTATTGGGAAATATTATTTTCTTCTTACAGTAATTCAGATAGGAATAGATTAAGGCAACGTAATTTATTGTACAATAATCTAATTCAAGGATTTCCAACCTGGGGTACATAGACGCATCAAAGGGATCCATGAAAAGTTCTACATTTGTTTCATTTTTTTTTTATGTTTTAATTGTGAAATGTAATTAGCCTAATTGTTTAATTAAAAAAGAAACTGGTATATCAACTGATAAAGAACGAAAAGTGACGATTTTAATAGGTTTAATAATAAAATTATTAAAACAGAGTTTTGTAGAGATTCACTCTAATCATTAGTGTGGATCCCCACTACAATAGAGGTAGAGCATGCACAAAATTACTTTGCCACATGTAACAAATACCACTCAGCTGTAAGCTCATTATTATTAATAAATACATTTAAAGTTTTCTTAAACCTTAAAATTTATACATGGACTTTAAAATTTACTAATGATTGTTGCCCAATATTTGGATTTGAATTATTTTATAAAGTACCGAAATAAATTGATAGTTATTAAGATATAATTTTATATATATATAAAAAAAAAGACTAGTCTACCATATAAAAGTAAAACATTTTTTTTTAAAAATTTAGTAATACCGGTATTTACATAATCAAATATTATTTAAACACTTTATCCTGCTAAGTTATACACTTAATAATGTATTAAGTTTTCGGTAATTAATATGATTGCGTTTATAAATTATTTATATTTTAAAAATTATAAATACACCAGAGCCATGATTTGAACCATTTTGAGTTGCTTTGTCATTGAGTCGTTGGTAAATAATGCCTATTTTTTATTTTGAATCATGTCTGTTTATCATTGAGTTGTTTGTAATAGCTTAATAAGTAAACTTAACCCCTAAAAGATTTTTTAAAAAAAAAAGAATTAATATTGGAGTTAAAAAAAATACTGCTAAATCATATTAAATACTGTAAATGTTAAAAATAAATAAATATTGTAGGCTGTTTCTTAAAAATACTAAAAAATGTTTTTATGTGTAATTAATTTTTAATTTAATATTCTATTTATTCACTACACTAAGACAACTATTTTTTATTACCTTTTAAATGTTTTGTTAAAATGTTTTGTTCAGCTGTTTTTAATCTACTTACTCATTTTTAATTATTCTGGCCTCAATTTGCCCTCCTTTCTAAAGTGTAATATTTCTTTTCTCTTTATTGTAAAAATGACAATAAAAGTTTGTTTCTTTTATACAGTATACTAATTATATACTGTATGTAGTACAGGCGCCACCTATCACTTCTATGTAGTACAGGCGCCACCTATCACTTACATTTCAATGTATTCTTATGGAAATTTACAGTATCTCGATTTGAGTCGTTTTGATTTGGGTTGCATAATTTAGGAACCAAACTACGAACTGGAGTAGTTTTAATATTCTCAAATAAATTTGCTATTTTTGTTGATATGATGTTTTGTTTTGCTCTTTCCTTCTTAGAACTTGTCCTGTTATGTAGCAAAACAAAATGTATATGGTATCTAAACATTTATTTGGTAAATAAAATACAGTATAGTCTGTCTTCGACGTCTGTCAATTTTTTTTTCTCAAATTTGTGAAGGGTCTGTAAACTTGGGAACAGCTGATTTAATATCAATCTTTTTTTTTGTGTGTGAAATTGTTTTGTTTTATCCTGGTGAGAATTTTTAAAACATTTGAAGAAAAAAAATACGATAATATAAGAGTTAAATTTTTTAGATTGTTTTCATTTTAAAATTTTTTTTTTTTTTTTTTTAAATTTTTAGCATTGGATGAATATTGATTAAGGGTCAGCTATTTTTTATGGGGGAAGGGATATTTTTTTTCAGAATTTAAACAGTTATTTTTAATAGCAAGTAGCTTTGTAATCTATTTTTATTTAGTAGAATTAGACATCCTATTTGTATACTGTATATATAAAAAAAATTAACCCTCATTTGTTTAGCTATCATGGAACAGTTTCAACTAATGCTAATTTCCAATAGAACTGAATTTAGAATAGTTTTTTTTTTAATCTCATAAATTATTTATAACTTATACTCTTTAAAATGAAAAATGAAAGGAAAAAGCCAAGTCGCCCTTCATGCTTTAACTCTTGAATAAATTAAATTAGAAAAACATTTTATTTCATTATCTCTGTGATTCTGCTACAGATTGTGACCTTATCTTTTTTTATAAGCTTGCAAATGACGATTTCTAATTAACTTTTAAAACCAGAAATCAAAAACATTGATGAAGTTTTAAGATACAGCACAGTAGAAATGGTAGAAAGTTTTTTTTCCCCCCTTATAAGAATTTTATTAAAAATAAATTTCAGAAACCAAAAAGATAATGAAATTAATTTTCTGAAACATTTTTTATACGATTAATTTTTTTCTGAGTATTAATTACTGTAATATTGTTATGCAAACTATTGTATGCTTAATTATATTTTTATTTTTTTTATAGGATCAATTAAAATAGAGTTTCAAATTATTATTATTTTAACCAGGGGTGGAACTAATGTGTACTGGGCCCTAGTGCAAAAAAAAAATATATAACCCCAGAGGCAGTCTACCAGTGAAGGTTTATGGATGGGTGTGGGTTGTCCTTTAAATTTTGCTTTTTAAAAAAATTTTAATTTACAAAGTAAAACTTCTAGCTATGTTCATTTTGATTTATAATTAAATTTTATGCCCATTTGGTATTTTGATTTACCGGCATTGCTTAAAATATATTTCAGTTAAAAAAATCATTAATTCTATATAACAATAATTAATTTACATTAACGTTCATTCTTCATTCAAAAACAAAAATATCAAAAATAATTACAGTGGATTAAAGGTATTCTTATGAAGTTGTAAAAGTTAAAATGTTTATAAGTTACTTAATCTTGACATGGAAAGAAACAGTTTTAATAATTAGTGACAGGAAGCTATTCCACACAATTTGATTTTCAGTGCAACTGGGTTGATAATTGGTAAGCTAATCAACCAACTAATGGGTTGATAATTGGTAAGCGGCCCAATTAGCTCTTTGGCCGATTAATTGGTAATCGACCAATTTGCTTATCGGTGCAACCCTACTCCTAATGACTTTAATTATGAAGCACATTAATATAGAAGGTAGTTCTACATGCTTTAGATCCAAATACTTAAGGAATAGAACCGTATATTATGCCTTAACACTTTAATCTGCATGATCTAGCCATTCTGAACTAAAAATTTCAGGGTTAATAAATTAATACGACAATGACAAACTAATAAACAATTGGTTAAATAAGATTAAACATTTTAACAACAAATTCTGTTTTATATTCTAAAAGCAAATTTTATTTTTCTTATATTTTTGAAAAAATTACTTAGATGAATTTAATATTAAATTTTATCAATTTTAAACTTTTTTTTTATATTATTAAATCATTAGGTTTCCATTCAAAAAGTAGATACCAGTGTAAATGACATGTTGCAGTATCAAGTCACCAGTCGGCGCCACTTAATTAGTGATTGGCATACTATTCGTTCTAATAATACTTATGTACAATATTGGTCTATGGCTCAGTGTGTGGTCATCTTTGCAACTTCAGCTTTGCAAGTCTTTTTTGTACGAAGATTATTTAACTTTAAGAATGTAACACCCACAGCCAAACCCAGAGCTTAAAACATAAATCCATTTCTTCCATTTCATATTCCATTCATGAATGGTAGTTAAGAACAAATTTTGACGATACTATGGACTTGATATTGGTCAGATGTATATATTTTTAAATAATGATTATTATATTTGATTATGAATGTGATTGAATGAAATTGAAACTTGATTATCACAATTAAATAAAGGTTAAACCAATAGGTTTTTTTTTTTGGTTGTTGTTTTTAAATTAAGCCAGATTGACGATATTCTTTGTTTTAGATCATCACATCAGAGATTATTTTAAGTAAGGACGGGGGAATAACATTTTTATTTTCAATTTTGTAAAATTTGCTTACTTTTAAATGGACAATTATAGGCTTATGTATTTCTTTCTATTTTCTTAGCCTTTTAGTATTTTTTAAATTCAAATCCAAATACATTTTTTTAACATGTGAGTGGAGAAATTTTTTTTGTCATTTTCTTTTTCTTATGATTTGTGGTGATCTAAAACAAAAAAAAATGGAAATTAAAGTTTTAGGATACTATCAATCTATTGAATATGTAATGCATATACAGTAGATTTTTATTTAATTAGTTTATTTAAATTGAATTTTTATAATAATTAATTATTATTATTGTTGATAATCATTTGTTAATTCAATCAAGTAAAATTAAGTTGTTCTTATGAAATAATACAGCGTAATATTTTGTATTACAGTATTTATATTTTTTAAATAACGCTGTCATTCTTTTTTCACTTTGTTTTGACGTTTTGTGGATATTGTAACCAAACAGACAAATATTTTTATTTTTACTGAAAATCAATCATAATATGCTATTTCAGATATATTTCTATTTAATGTCTGTAATCTCACTAAACCCTATTAGATGGGTTATCTATCTCTTTGTATAGTAATATTCAGTTAATTATATAAAGTAAATACTGCAGTATCTCAATTAAACTGCAAAAAGCATGTTTAAATCCACACTAATAATATTTTTTATTGTTTTCTGTGGTCTGACATTTTTTTTTTAAAAAAAAAGTGACCATCTGTATGCTATAATTGTTTACGTTTTTTTAATGTTATTATATAATGATGATAGGTAATGAAATCCTACGGCTCCATACTTAAAGACATTCCATTTGTATTTTTATAAGTTTCATACTGTTAATTTATTGAATGGGAAGGGATATTCTATTTTTGTAAACTGTTACACTTGTACTGTCATGTTTCATAATAATTTTGAATCCAAACCTCATGTGACTTTTTAAAAAAATTATGTCCAAGCGATAATATATTTGATGTTTTCTGAAGATATACAAACATACAGTATACTGTATTTTTAATTGAAGTTGTAGACCTGATTGAGGTCTAGAGATGAGGCTACTGTTTTTCTTCATCCAATATCAAATGATTCCATCAATATAGCTAGCTCTATAATATTTTTAATTAATTTAAAAACATAATATATTGTTGATTTATAACAAGCATTGAAATATTTATTTATTAAAAATATATACTATACCTTAGTGTAGATAACTAAAGAAATTGCTGACAATATGTCTAGAGAAGAAAAAATTGTATTTTTTTAAATTTGTGTATTTTTTTTTTTTCCAGTAAGACTTGGGAACATTGCCAGAAATATAAATTATTCCTTTAAATGTAATATGTACAATATATATTGTAAATAATTTGATAATGCTTTTTGATCAGTTTCCAAAATGTTCATTAAATTGCATTTTCATTTTTTGAACCAAAAATTTTTCATAAAGGGACAAGTTTGTTATACGGTACATGAAATTTGGAAGTAGATGGTACTGGATTAAATGGAAATAAAATATATGTTACGTGTTTCATTGTTCTTAATATTATTGTATTTGTTTCCTTTTTTTTTTTTATTAAACTTTTTAAAATAATATGATCTAAAATAAGATCTTGTGAATAATTTGATGGTGCGGTTTTTTTTTTTTGATATACAGTATTGAATAGGAAGTTACTAAAAATTAAACAGAAATTTTAACAATAAAAGAGAAAATTAAATAAAAATAGCAGCTTAAAAACAATAGCATAAAACTTTTTTTTTTTTTTTGCGCCCACAGCACTCAGTGTTCCTAGCATAAAACTTAACATCATATACACCAGCGTTTCCCAATTAAATTTAGCCACTGAACCCTTTTATAGTTTATAAAATTTAACGGAACCCCTATATATTTTAGTGTCGCTTTCAAATAAAATAAAAGTAAAATTCCTTTAAATTTGTCCTCTTTCATGTCCCATAAATAAATGCAGCCACCCTGTTTTTTTATAATGTCTTTGCACACGTGATTGTCATGGGAAAAATGGTAAGGTTTCCTCAAACTATTTATTTATTTATTTTAATTCTAAAAGATTTAAGCTTAGGCTTATACACAATGCTAATATGAACAGTCTGATATAATTATGAAGAGTCTGATATAATTATTCTTAATCATATCAGACTCTTTGTTTATTATTATTAGTATAAAAAAATACAAAAATAAAATTAAAATTGAAAGTTTAAAAAATATGAAAGTTTGTTTCACTTTTTCACATGTTTATTACCAATACAAATTACAAACGCATAGCTTTGTGTAACCAATCACAGCTGTTTGCATGATATTTTTCGTGATATTTTTAAGTCAGTGGTTTGCACATCGCTTCCTATTATTTACGATATGTAGGTAGGTACAGTAGTTGTATACAGCTGTTGTAATTCGCAGGTTCTGGGATACACACAAAGGAAGTTTATTATTATTATTGGGTTTATTAATANAACAATTTAAATTACATGGTAAAAATACGATGTGAATATAAAGATCTTAGCGCAGCTCGTTTAATACACAAGATGTGCAGTAAAAATGCCTGGACCCAAATATTGTCTCTTCCGCGAGTATGTTTCTACTCTGTGACGAAACTACAATATTTTTTAAACAATATTATTATTTATGGAATTTTGTTAATTTAGACATTTAATTCTAGAAAAGACAATGTAATTATTTAGCTTTATCGTGCTACAATATTTTTAACTTTTAATGTATAAAATTTTTTAAATTTTCTCATTTTTTCGCGGAACCCTTGATTTTGTCTCAC